>SJYT01006542.1:19084-67831 GCA_006410635.1 Cephalophus harveyi | reverse complement strand
GTTGATGAAGGAACTCTGCCAAATATGTAAAAAGCAATGAATTTGGGATTGAGTTCTTGAAACTGCCACACACTGCTCTCCATTCAGATTGCTTTAAGGATGGGGCTACAGAGTAGGGTCATTCAACATATGACATAATTGAAAGAACATATTTTAAAATTTCCTTCTAATTCCAGGCCATCTGTGAATTCAGTTTTGTGTACTGAAGTTCACAGGGTGAGCTGTATACAAAATAATTGTTTCAACATACATGTGGAGGGCCATGTTTCACATATAAATGGAAGCACAGGTGATAATATTTTATCAGGAAATCTTCCAGTTCTGTTCCCTTAGCACATAGAAACTGCACATACATTTCAAATGCCAGTGTTATTTCTTACTTCCCCTTGGTTTGTGTTGTTCCCTTAGTGTTCACACTCTAAGGGGCTGGAGTGACAATGATATATATTTCATCCTTGGAAGTAATTGCGTATCTCATCCCAGCCAGTCTAATACAGGATTTCCGAATCATTTTTTTTTTTTTACCCATGGTGGTCTATGATGATGATATCAGTGATTTTCAATAATCCATTAGTGTGTGAGCACTTGAGTTAAAGCAGTAATTACCTGTCATTCTCACACTAGCATCACATGTGATTAACATCTTTATCTGGTGACATTTCCATCTGGTAAAGGTAGAGAGAAAATAAACTGAAGTCGAAGATAATAAACTGAATCTATTTCTGATTACTTGGGATGCAGATACATCAAAGAACTAGAATATAAAGGAAAAGCTATATAATTTAAGATTTAGTTTGCTTTAAAGGATGAATTTAGCTTCAAATGTTACTATCGGTTAAACTTACAAACAGAGGTAGGTTGCAGAGTTCTGCTGAATCTGAACCTCTGACTTCCTACATAAAAAAAGTTTTATGATAAAACAATCTTCTAGTTGAGGCAAAGATAAATTCCACACCATGAAGTCTACAGAAATAATTCCACATATGTTATATGTAGTCCAGCAATTGCATTACTTTGTTTTCAACTTTTAATTTTAAATTAAGTTTGAATGATATATTTGGGGGAAAACTGAATGTGCAGTCATTAGAATTGAGAGAGATTTCAAGTCCTACTACCTGTTTCAGAAAAGCCACAGAATCCTTCTGAATTGACTCTTTTATATAATGAAAAAAATGATAGATATCAATTTCACAATTATAAATTTTGAACAAAAGCAGTGTTAAAGGCTCTCCCACATAATCTAAGATAAAACTCGTAAGTATAGAAACCACAGTGAGGAAGAGGATTGGGGTTTTATCCTCTACTCAGAAATGTTTGAAAATGAAGAGAGGTTAGAGCTATTGCCTATTAGCCATAGGGTAGTTCTTGCAGGTAAAACTCAACGCAGAAGTTTGCATTTTCCATCTAATGTCCAGAGAATATACTGATCTCCTGTCTGCATTACTACAGAAAGAAGAAATACATTGAAACTACATCAGAGCAAGATGACTTTGGAGAGGAATAAATTCGTGAAATTATACATTTACAAGATACAATTTTAGTTAAGAAAAGGGAGATGCTAAAACTAAAGGCTGAATTTGGGCACATTTTTAAAAGAACTGGTAAGAATTTTGTACTTATATCAGCTGGATAGTTGTAGACACCTGGGGAATTGAGCCACTGGTGAAGTTACCTGAAAAGAACCAGATCACCTCATCAGGTTAAAGGTTCGTGGAAAGTGGGTGCATATGAAAGACTTGGGGCTTTGGAATCATTCAGATCAAGGTATAGTTTCTAGGTCTGAAATTAATAGATGTGTGAATTAGGACAATTTACTGATGACTCAGAGTCTGTTTCTTCGTTTATAAATTGAATGTTTAGTTTTCCTCACACATACCAGTTCCTATGGATCTCGTCACTACCCTCTGAACAATCATGGAAAAGTTCACCAACAAGAAACACATATTTTACGGAAAATTATACTAAAAAATTCTGAAGCTAAGAAATGAAAATTCTCTTTATTGCTCATTACATATGCAATATTTTATCTTTTATTTATGTTCTTAATATTTTAAAAATAATTTTCATTCATGAATGAAGTTTGAAAAAAACATAGAAAGAAACAGAAATGAAATTCTCCCTTTCACCCAAAGCAAACATTTTTAAAAGTTTTGTGAAAATTCTGCAAAAAAGTGAGTCATGGCACAATGTGTACACATGTATTTATTTATATTAGTCATATAGTGTATGCTATTCTGCATCTTGATTTTGATATAAAATATTTAGGAAAACAGCTTTTTGTCAGAACAATTTATATCTTATTAACAATTAATGGTTTGTAGGATGTATTTATCATATCTCAATTTAGATATTTAAAAACCAGTGGAAATGAAGAACATACTTCAACCAAGTACACAGGTTTGGGCTTCCAGTATTCTTGGTATGACTTTACTCAGATTATGAGTGGGACGTGATTTTTATAGGTGTAGTTAGAATTGTGATGGAAAGTAGACTCTCCCCATTTATCACTTGACAAAAGACTTCTGTGTAAGAAAAGGCTGTGAGGTGCAATAAACAATGAATGAAATTAAAATCACATCTCAACCACTTGTTTTTCTGTATAAGAGGACATCACTGAAAAGATATCTCACTTCCCTAAGTCTCAGGGCTTTTTTTTTAATATTAAAAAAAGGGATAGTTTTTCTCTGTCAAAGATCTCAGTGCGATAAGGGAAGTAGATTTATTGGTAAAACCTAACTAAATGAAATACAGTGTTACTTGAAAGTAACTATAGAATGCTATGAAAAGCAAATTAGAATAACATAGACTAGTTGTTGGATAACAGGGGTATGGGGAAGTTTCTGGAAGTTGAATTGTGAAGAATGTGAAAAGTTGAGTAGATGGAAATGAGAGAGTAAGACACTCCAGGATGTGGGGCTGGCAGGCATTAAAGGGAGCATAGATTCTCTCCCAGTGTAGAATGAAGAACTCATTCATATTAAAAGAACATTATTTGTGAGAAGTATAGCACCTTTTCAGATCTATAATGTAAGCATTTTGTGGCAGGGCATGGCTTAATTTTCTTTTTTTTTTTGTAACCAGCCCTAAGATGAACATTAAGTTATTGAACATCTAATCTTGTGTTTGAAAATTTGAATTGCTATTTTGTTTTCCTATGTATGAAGCTTCACTTCACCCTGAAGGATATTGATCCTCTTTTATTTTGAACATGGAATGGAACTCAGGAGCTTCACATGGGAATTTCTCCTGCTGTAAGAACTTAATTAAATGCCCATTGCTCTTTGAATATATACTATTTTATTAAGTATATATCTAGGTAAGCAGTGTGCCTCCATGTCTCTCTCTTTGAAGCTAGATTGAATACTATTATCACCTAGAATGCATAAAATGCACATCATTTATTGTTTACTAGATGTGTATAAGAGACAGCATATATACAATGGAGTATTACTCAGCCATTAAAAAGAATGCATTTGAATCAGTTCTAATGAGGTGGATGAAATTGGAGCCTCTTATACAGAGTGAAGTAAGCCAGAAAGAAAAACACCAATACAGTATACTAACACATATATATGGAATTTAGAAAGATGGTAATGATAACCCTCTATGTGAGACAGCAAAAGAGACACAGATGTATAGAAGGGACTTTTGGACTCTGTGGGAGAAGGAGAGGGTGGGATAATTTGGGAGAATGGCATTGAAACATGTATACTATCAGGTAAGAAATGAATCGCCAGTCTATGTTCGATACAGGATGCTTGGGGCTGGTGCACGGGGATGATCCAGAGAGATGATTTGGGGTGGGAGGTGGGAGGGGGGTTCAGGATTGGGAACTCATGTACACCCGTGGCTGATTCATGTCGATGTATGGCAAAACCAATACAGTATTGTAAAGCAAAATAAAGTAAAAATAAAATTTTTTTTAAAAAAAGGGAGCAAGAGAAACCTATTCATTTTTCTTTTCAAAACAAGCTACAGGGTTGGAGAATGTATTTAGAAATCTCATGAAGTGAAGTGAAGTGAAAGTCGCTTAGTCATGTCTGACTCTCTGAGACTCCATGGACTATACAGTCCATGCAATTCTCCAGTCCAGAATACCGGAGTGGTAGATATTCCCTTCTCCAGGGGATCTTCCCAACCTAGGGATTGAACCCAGGTCTCCCACATTGCAGGCAGATTCTTTACCAGCTGAGCCACATGGGTAGCACACAAATCACATAGCCAAAACTAATAGGTAGACTATGTAAAGAAACATCCAAACTTAATAGCAAAATAGTCCAATTAGAAAATAGGCAAAAAATATGAAAATGCATTTCACTGAAGAGGATAAACATATAGTGAATAATCAAAAGATATTCAGCAGCAGCATCCATTAGGAACATACAAATCAAAACCACAATTAGTCATTACTCTATCCTCATCAGAACAGCAAAAAAGAAAAAGACAACCCACAATGAATACTGGTGAAGGGACAGAGAAATTGGATCACACATGTCTTGCTAGTGGGGATGTAAAATGGCATAGCAACTCTGGACACTTGTTTGCCAGTTTCTTTTGAAAAGAAAACATGCAAATACCATATGATTCAGCAACTGCACTAGTAGGCATTTATCCCAGAGAAATGAAAACTTACGGTCACAAGAAAGCCTGTATATGAATGTTTATAGCAGCTTTATTTGTAACCACCCTAAACTGGAAATAATTTTATGTTCTTCAGTGTGTGAATGATTATATAAAACCTGGTACATCCATACCATACACTGCTGCTGCTGCTGCTAAGTCGCTTCAGTCATGTCCAACTCTGTGCGACCCCATAGACGGCAGCCCACCAGGCTCCCCCTGTCCCTGGGATTCTCCAGGCAAGAACACTGGAGTGGTTTGCTTTTCCCTTCTCCAATGCATGAAAGTGAAAAGTGAAAGTGAAGTCGCTCAGTCGTGTCTGACTCTTAGTGACGCCATAGACTGCAGCCTACCAGGCTCCTCCATCCATGAGATTTTCCAGGCAAGAGTATTGGAGTGGGTTGCCTTTGCCTTCTCCTACCATACACTACTAGTCAGCAATAAAAATGAGTATACTACTGTTATATGAAACAGTTCGGATGATCTCAGAATTAAACAGTAAAAAAAGCCAATCTCAAAGGTCACCTCTCTGATTCCATTTGTAAGCATTCTTGAAATGATGGAACTATGAACAATTAATGGTTGTCAGTGTTTAGTCAGGATGTGAGTCAGGGAGGGAAGTGGGTGTGGCTGAAAAAGTACATGAAGAATTCTTATGGAGATGGAAACATTCTGCCTCTAGACTGCATCAAAGTTAATACGCTAGAGATGATATGCTGCTATCCCTTTGCAATGTTACCATGAGGGAATGCTGAGAGAAGCATTCATGGGATCTTGAGTATTCTATTTTGCAACTACAGGTGATGAAATTATCTCAAAATGAAATCAACCCATTGTAAAGAAATTTTCCTACAATTAAAAAAAAAATAAAACTTGCGTAAAAGGCATGATCTTATAAGTCTGCAGCTCTGAAATGAAAAATAAAACTGAAATTTGAAAAAAAGTGTAATAGAAAAATATAGTTCTGCTCTTCTTTGGTTTTTTGGCCTTCATGATTTTTGATGAGAAATCTACCATATTCAAATAATGGTTCCCTTATACATAACATGTTATTTTTATGTGGATGCTTTCCAAGATTTTTTCCTTACTTTTGATTTTCAACTATTTTATTGCAGTGTGTCCAAGGGCGGTTGGACTCATGCTAGTCACTATTTCAGCTTCCCTCCCCTCACAGCACACAGCCTGCATTTGTGTTTTCCTCATAATCCTTAGGTATATTATTTGTATATTTTATATAGTATTTTTCGTGGGCATCGGAATTGTTTTGATGGGGAGCTGAATGCTGTTCTGACAAAACTATACATTTTGAATATTGCTATTTTAATATTTGTATACCCTTAGTCATGTCACCAGAATATTCTAATCTATAATTTATATAATGAAGTATATATGTTGTTTAATATGTCAGCATAAATATAAATACATATGTATTGACATAGATATATCGATGTATAATATAAATGCACTTATGGAAATATACATACACACATATATATTTAGCTAAGTACATCATTAGATAACTAGTCCCTCACTTCTCCTCCTGCACCTTCACAATAATGTACAAATTACAGCTTGTCAGATAAGTTCCTGGAAATGAATTGGAAGCTCTTCTAGTGATCTCTTTTAGTCAGTTATGGCTGAGTGATAGCAAAGTATTTCAGACTCATTTGCCTAGAAAATCATATTTATTCTACCCTACTTGTTAAGACCTTCATATGACTAAAAGTTTTAATGATCTTTTGTCTGTCTTTATTAGAGTTGCTGAGGGGAACTCTGTTGCTTTTTGTTTCTGAGGCACAGGACCTGCATGAATATACAAAAAAATTCTTCTTGCTGAAATAAAGAGCACCATCAGATGGCATTTAGGTGGTCCCAAGTACCCAGAAAGTAGCAACACATGTGACTCCTTTCAAGGTCACTTGGAAGACCTGCTTCCTTTAATTCTCCATCCAGTATGCCCTAAGTGTGGGCTTCCCAGGTGGCGCAGTGGTAAGGAATCTGCCTGCCACTGCAGGAGACCCAAGAGACATGGATTTGATCCCTGGTTTGGGAAGATCCCCGGGAACAGGAAATGGCAACCCACTCCAGTTTTATGCCTGAGAAATCCCATGGACAGAGGAGCCTGGTGGCCTACAGTCCGTGGGGTCACAAAGAGTTGGACACTACTGCACACATGCATGTGTGCGTACACACGCGCATGCACACACACGTGTGCGCGATGCCCCAGGTGCCCTTGCAGCTCTGCCGTAGACATATTGGGCTATATTCCAGGCACAGAGTTCAGAGAGGCTGACTTTTCTTATCAGAGAGAGGGAGCCCAGATCACAGATAGCTAGCTCCCTGCTCAGAGCACAAATAATCCCCTTAATTGACAGATTAAAATTTTCTGTGGCTCCATAGTGTTCTGTAGTCCTAAATGCAGACTTGTTAACATGGAACAGCAGCCCTTTCTCACTGCCTCTGAATTCTCCAGGGTTTTCTAGTAAGTCTATCTTCATCTTACATCATTTGCTGTAGGTTCCTGCCCATGCCAGGCTCTTCCATGCCATTGTGCTTTTAGGGGAGATCATTCTTTCTTGTGAACTTCCTTCACTGTATTCATTATCTCTAAGCTTTGCCCATGTATAATGCTTCTGAATGATAAGTAATATTGAGCATCATTGCAAACTGTATAATTTTAAGCAATAACTAATATTATTGCATCACAGTTAAATTCAGCACAATTTTCTGAATAACATAACCAGGTACTATGCTAATTTCTGTAAATATAATCCCATCATTCTTTCATTTATTCCACAAATATGTACTGAGTGCCTATTCTGTGACAAAAAATTCTAGATTATGAGGTTATGGTATAGGACACAAAGACCCTCCCATCATATAAACACCCTTTTCTTAAGATTAGAAGCAAATAAAAATATATAGGTAGTAATACATGCAATGAAATAAAATCTCAGTAAAATCAGTTTTTCTCTGTCAAAGATCTCAGTGCGATAAGGGAAGTAGATTTATTGGTAAAACCTAACTAAATGAAATACAGTGTTACTTGAAAGTAACTATAGAATGCTATGAAAAGCAAATTAGAATAACATAGACTAGTTGTTGGATAACAGGGGTATGGGGAAGTTTCTGGAAGTTGAATTGTGAAGAATGTGAAAAGTTGAGTAGATGGAAATGAGAGAGTAAGACACTCCAGGATGTGGGGCTGGCAGGCATTAAAGGGAGCATAGATTCTCTCCCAGTGTAGAATGAAGAACTCATTCATATTAAAAGAACATTATTTGTGAGAAGTATAGCACCTTTTCAGATCTATAATGTAAGCATTTTGTGGCAGGGCATGGCTTAATTTTCTTTTTTTTTTTGTAACCAGCCCTAAGATGAACATTAAGTTATTGAACATCTAATCTTGTGTTTGAAAATTTGAATTGCTATTTTGTTTTCCTATGTATGAAGCTTCACTTCACCCTGAAGGATATTGATCCTCTTTTATTTTGAACATGGAATGGAACTCAGGAGCTTCACATGGGAATTTCTCCTGCTGTAAGAACTTAATTAAATGCCCATTGCTCTTTGAATATATACTATTTTATTAAGTATATATCTAGGTAAGCAGTGTGCCTCCATGTCTCTCTCTTTGAAGCTAGATTGAATACTATTATCACCTAGAATGCATAAAATGCACATCATTTATTGTTTACTCCAACCTTACATATCATTATTCAAATTTAACTAATGAGGAAGCAGACTCAGAGGAAATAATCACAGTCATAATGGTAGGAATGATAGCTACTTCTTATTGAATAATTAGTATATATTATCTCATTTAATACTTAACCACAATCACATCAACCAAACATTACGACACCTATTTTATAGATGAAGATGCTGTACATGTAACTTGTACAGGGACAGAGAACTAGCAAATGATGAAGTGCAGAGCCAAACCCAAGGCTATCTTGCTGCAAGGGCTATTCCTCCTGCACTACCACATGGTACCTTCCTGCTGCTGGGAGAAGGGCAAGGGAACAGATTTGTATCTGTCTTTATATTAGTGCCAGAGAGGTAGGACGTCTCTGCATCCTTAATAAATAATAATGCCAGATATTCAGTTAGATGTGGAAAGCATCGAGGGCTAAGTGGTCCACGCCGTCACACTTCAATCTCATAGATTCAGCCATTTGCTTGGAAATATTCTGATCTTTGCTGTCATTGCTTATTGATGTCCAGGAGATTCTGTTCTCTAATATATTCTTTCTCTCTTCCTCCCCTTGTTCCACTCTCATTTTTTCATATTTCTGACCTGGACCTTTTGGATCAGAGAGCATACATGTGAGAAGTTAAAGAATAAAATTTATATGAGTAGAGAGGATATGAAAAGAATCATAACAGAGCTTTATCTGGCTTCTATGGTATGCTAACCCATGGATCGTTTTTAGCCTAGTTTCTGTTTTGTCTCCACATGGTGTAATAATGACTTTGCCTGAGAAAAACACTAAATCACTCTCTTAGATTCATTGAACTCTCTTTCCTTTCATCTACATCCACAATTACATTTATAGCCATGGACTAGCTTGTATTGAGTATAGTTATTACCAAGGATGATTTTATCTCTCAAATATGTTCTTTCCTTCTTCAATCCACTTTGTCATATTCATTTATGTCTTATGAGATTTAAACTCAATAAGTGTTCATCCACCATTCTTTTATAATTTTACTTTTCTATAGGAAAACCACCATAGATTATAATATAATAACTATGATATCCATTCATCCCATAATAAAAAGATGTTTTCATTAGAGTTTGTAATAAATATTTGAATAAGTGAAACAGTGAATGGATGGATAAAGGAAAGAATGCTTTGATGGCTGAATGAACGGGGAGCAGCTTGGCAGCGGTGAGGAAGTCACTGCTACTGGGTTGAAACTCATTCCTGACATGTCTGCTCCTCTCTCCACCACCTGGGTCACTCCTCTGTGCCAGGAGCCAGCCACAGGTGGTGCAGGCTTTCTAGGCAATCTTTCTAAATGCTTCCTCATCTGCCCTTGCCTGCGCTCGCTCCTGGTGTGAGCAGCCTCACCCTCTGGCTGTGATCATTTGCTTCCAGACAAGCTGTTTTTCTACTTGTCAAGTAGACCAGCATTACTACACTTGCACAAAATGAATAATCAGCACTTTGAGGAGGCCTTTTTTTTTTTTTTTTTGGCTCCTGAAATGGGTTTATTACGAGTTTATTTTTCATCGCCTATCAAACAGATGTTGCCAGCTCTCTGAGGAATTTTCTGTGTTTCCCAGTCCCTCTTGCTGGGTGGATTGCCAGATGCTCTGGTACACTGCAGAGCTGCGCGTGCATGCCAGGGAGGTGAGCGGATTTGCCTCAGCCATGGGAAAGGGAACCAAAGTGTTGCTGAGCCTGGTGGGGCAAGGGGGTGGCTTCTGCTTTAAAATGGAAAAATGCAAACAAGTATAGAACAGATGCAGACGAGTTCCAACTGCTGTGGAAGCAGCTTGGTGCAGTAGGAAGAGCATCGGATTTGGAACCAGATTTGGACCTGAGTTGAAATCCTAAACGTACCACTTTCAGTCTTCTGTGAGTTGAACTCTTTGCTGCTTCTTTAAAGTATACATTTTAACATCCAAGTCAAAGAGTTGCTGTAAGGATTAAATATGACTATGGTGTATGTTAGATTAGCAAGAAATAATACCTGATCCACCCTTTTCTTAACTGATACTAACTTGATTTTTTAATCACACTGGTTATTAATAAAGTATCCCAGATATAGCTGCTGTCTGCCTGCCTATCTGTCAGTCTATCTATCTACTCATCCATCTATAAAGTTCTTACTGTTTTAAAAGCCTAAGATTTATGGGTTACCACAGTGAATACTAATTAATAAACAACCAAGTTACTTTGTGTGTGTGTGTGTATTCACATTGTCAGTGTGAATGTTTTCACACACACACATATATCTTGGTGCACTTGTTTGATAACTACTTTAAGAGAAATGTCTGAAATAGAATTTGCTAATCCCAAGGTTTATACACTTAAATTTTATTTCATATAGCCAGATTTTTTTCTAAAAATCAACTTGCATTTTCACCAGAAACACCTGAGAACTATCTTCCCACAACCTAATAAGCATGGAGGATTTAAAACATTAACGAAATATTTTAAATGTTTCCCTTTGCATTATTTCGTTAGGTATTAATAATGAATGCCTTCCATATTCTCACTGGTGTTTTGTCTTATTTCCTTTGCAAATTGCCTGCTGAGAGGGTTGCGATTATAGTATTTTTTGTTTGTTTGTTTTGTTTGATGAGAACTGAGGGTACTCCAAAAGTAAGTTGGAAGGTGACTTCACAACTGTGGCAGAGAAAGTTAATGCTCTCCAAAAATCCATGTGAAGCTATATTTCTCCACTTCCCTTGCAATTTAAATTTTTAAAAAATCTTTTTATTGTAAAAAAGAATCATACAAGAGTATGATTGCTACAAGTATATTGCTACAACTTAAAGATTAGTAAAATGAATACCCTCATAAACAACAACTCAGATTGAAATGATTTTGCTGAAATAATGGCAAGAAAAATTATGCAAAAAATATATAATTATTGCATTTTCCAATCCTACAGAGGTATGTTGTTGTTCAGTCACTTAGTCATTGTCTGACTCTTGACCCCGATAATTGATCAGTAAGCTTGTATATAATAAAAATATACAATGTGATGATTTGAATTTGAGAAATAAGCATACTGTATTAAGCCTCTGAGATGCATGTCAGCTTGAATTAGGAGTCCTTATTTTAACATGGCATGGTGAAGTTGCCAAAACTGTAACTCAGTAATTAATGAGAGATTACCTTGGCTTAATCAAAGGTAGAATGATGGTTTGTGTAACTAGTTGTAAGCACATAGTTGTGTGTATATGTGTAAACAGTGTCACATTGAATCCAGATTAACAACACCAGACTTAGAGATGATATCACTTAATTGCCTATGTTTCCTGGGACTTCTTATTACAAAATTATTTCTAAATTCAAGAACCTTTCCTTGATGTCTGTTTTAAAATTGAAGCTATGAAAAATTTTAAGCTGTTTGTCTATACTATATAGATAAAGCAAACCAAAACAAACAGAGAAATAAACACACACACATACACACATGTGATGGCTTTGGAACCACAGAAACACACCTTCAAATTCCAAAGCTATTCTTATGACCTAAGAAATCTCTGGTAAAGTTATTCAACTTCCTCCAAGCCCCCTTTAGCTCATCTTTAAATAGGTAATGGAGGGGGGTGCTCTCAGAAGATTTTTAAATTTTTTAAAAATTGAAATATAGTTGACATAGCATTATATTAGTTTCAGGGATACAATTTTATTAGTTTCAGGTGAACAATGCTTCAGTCTTTCTATCCATTACACACTATGCAAAGTTATTATGAAATACTGCCTATGTTCACTGTGCTGTACATTACATCCCTGTGACTTATAATTGGGAGTTTGTACCTCTTAATCCCTTGCACCTATTTTGCATCCTCCTCCCCCCCACCTCACCTGAGAACTACTAATTTGTTCTCGATGTTCTAAATCTGTTTTTGTTTTATTTGTTCATTGATTTTGTCTTTTTAGATTCGACATATGAGTGGAATCATAGGGTATTTGGCTTTCTCTGTCCCACTTGTTTAGCATAATACCCTTCAGGTCCATCCATGCTATTGCAAATGGCAAGAGTCCATTCTTTTTGTATGACCAAGTAATATTCCATTATATAAATGGAATTTATACACATAGATGATCTACATACATAAGATATTTCTAAGAGTTAACTGGTCTAGTGAATGTAAAGCCTAATACAGTGTCTTGTATAATGGCTAATGCTCAGCATAAGAAGAAGCCTGTGTTTCTTTATATCCCATTTTCCTGTTGGTGCCTGCTCCAATTCCATGTGATTTGGACAATATGTTAGATTAATTTTGACAGAAAAATAAATATACAGCCAGGACATGGAAGCATCATCTAGTTGTCCATCAACAGATGAATGTATCAAGAAGTCGTGAAATATACATAAAATGGAATATTACTCTGCCATGAAAAGGCACGCGTTTGAGTCATTTTTATTGAGGTAGGTGAACCTTGAGCTTGTTATGCCGAATAAAGTAAGTCAGAAAGAGAAAAGCAAATATTGTATATTAATTTGAAGCTGAAACTCCAATACTTTGGCCACTGATGCAAAGAGCTGACTCATTTGAAAAGACCCTGATGCTGGGAAAGATTAAGGGCAGGAGGAGAAGGAGACGACAGAGGATAAGATGGTTGGATGGCATCAGTGACTCAGTGGACATGAGTTTAGGTAAACTCTGGGAGTTGGTGATGGGCAGGGAGGCCTGGCGTGCTGCAGTTCATGGGGTTGCAAAGAGTCGGACACAACTGAGCGACTGAACTGAAGTGAACTGAGTGGGGTGGGGGATCGAGGCCCACTGGGAGTATATAAGTATGACTGATTCATGTTTATATATGGTAGAGACCACCACAACTTTGTAAAGCAATTTTCCTCCAACAAAAAAGGTCAAAACTTTGTATAGTGATTTTTCTATCTTTTTTGAGGGATCTGTATATCTGTTAAGGATGTTCCCTTGTTCACATCACAAATACAGAGTTCCCAAATGTGATTTACATTTTGTTTCTCTTTCTCACTTTTTTTTTTTTTTTTTTGAGGTCACTAGGAGTAGAGTTCTAGTCAGGAAACCTGAGTTTCAGCTCTAGTTCACACTTTACAGCTGAATATCTTTGCAAAGACCACTTAATATGCAAAATGGGACAATAATAACCACATTACAAAATACTGAAAGCATCACAGGAGAGCATGAGTGGCGGTTTAACTGGCAGACTCAAAACTCCATTTACAGAAATACATTTCCTTTCACTGAAAAATTTATTTTACTACTATTTTCTCTGTTAAAGTTCTTTGTAGAGGAGTATAAAGGCTTCATGATGGATTTTTTTCCCTTATAATTTCTTTCTTTTTGATTTAGTTTGAATAGTATATTTCTCCAGAGTACACCATTGGTTTTCCCTAGTTTTCAAATATCAAACTATTCTCCAAACAGAATTATTGATCAATTTAGTTATTGACTGCTAACTTTAAGAGTTTTATTGTGTATAATGCTTTTGTTCACATTGTTTCTGATTGTATGCATAATTCACATTCAGTGTAGAAGGAATCAGTTATATAATATAAAGGAGGAGAAATTAAAACTGATAATTTAAGTATCACTGAATTTTTTAGGTATCACCCAATATTTTTGGATATAGACATACACACATATACACCCACATATATCTCAGACATTCTGATAATACTATTGATGCTATTCTGCATTGTATTGTTGCAGATGTTTCCATATGTACATATACCTTTCTCAAGTTTAGCAGCTGTCATCGGATTGCTAAAGGCCAGAACTTCCTCACTCACATCCAGCAGAACAGCATAGCCTGATTTCACTGCAAACTCAGAGAAGTAAGAGAATACAGTGAAGAGGTCTGAATATTATGGAGATATTCTCCTGAAATATAATTATCCTATTTTACTAGTGATGTTTTGTTGGAAGTCAGTCCCTCAGAATGCTATTGCCCTTGGAGACACTGGCTCTTCAACTAATCCTAGGTCACTTGGTCTCCTAACTCCAAGTCCAGAGTGGTGACTTAGCTGTCACTGTGGCATCAACTCACTTGGACCAAGGGAACACCGAAGGCCACCTATTACAGCATCAATACCCCACAAGAAAAAGAAGCATCTCTGTAGAACAAAGGTTAGCTAATCCCCAAGACAAGCAAATGTGATATAATATGTAGGTACAGCAAAAAAAAGAAAAAAGTGAGTAAATGTTTGTATCTCCTCCTGCTACACAGAGATTTGAAAAGTTACTAAACAGTAAAAATCACAGCACTGAAGGTAACACAATTTTTACCGCACCAGCTTCTTGCTACCACATAAAGTAGAAGTGGTAACATCTGTTTTCCATGCAGGTAGCTAGCACTTCCCATGTAGGGCAATTGGATCCCCACCGGGTGAGCAATTCAGCTGCCTGCTTTCTCTTTTTCTAGGTGCATCTTTATTCGAATCTTGGTGATATGTAGAAACAAATGTGCTTACTTTTCATTTCCTCTAAGTAAACTTTATTTCTCTTTTTATTTTTCTGGGCTCTAGCATGGATTAATACACATATTTATCTCAAATTACTTTTCCACTCTTTCTTTCTACTGAAGAAATTTTTTCTTCATTGAAATTTTTTCTGGCCAACAGAAATCCTTCATGCCATTATACATTGCATGTTATGTCATGAACATATAATCTCATTGAAAATGTATTATATGCCTAGTAATATGCTGATAACCTCAAATCTTTTGTGCTATATACAGTGTTCATAGTTTAATAATATCCCTCATAGAAATGAAGTGTGAAGTTGTATGGCCAGTGTGACACTGCTGAGTTCTCACTCTGCTCTTTTATTTCAACTTGCTCCATGTTCAGCATATTTACCAGTCATTTCAGAAATGTTCTTCAGTGGTACACATTCCTTTGGAAGGTAGTTTACCACATGTTTGTTTTTAAAGAATTCAGATATACAATTCTTAATTTGCACACAGGGCCCTATCTTAGAACTTTTCACCCAATAGGAGAGGGAGTCTTCCATGTGTTTCCTTAATTTCATATTCACTGCCCTTGTTTGGGTCATCATTATCTCTAGCCTGAAGTGCTTCAGCAGACAGAGATGTTCTAGTTTTAACATCTGATGCAATTGGACTGCTGTGTCTAGGAGGTTTGAAATTTTCTTGCAAAGGAGAGAAATAGTCTTTTGGGGAACTTGTGGTTTAGAGAGTGAATCCAGAAAGTTGGAGGATTTGGCATCATCTAAGAAATTACAATTATATAGTATTCCCATTGTCTCTCTCATCTCCATTCTCAATTTCCCTCCCACAAGGTACACAACGGCTAATTAAATTCCATGAAGCATGACTCTTGGCTGTCAGTGGAATAATTTGGCTACAGGATAAATTTCAGTCACCCAAGGCTCATTTCGAATCCATTCATCATGTAAACATCTTCAATCCTAGCTCCCTTCTCTCTTTCTTAGATACCAGTTGACCCTTGAACAATACAGATTTGAATGCATGGGTCCATGTATGTGGATTTTTTTTCCAATTGTAAATACTACAGTACCACACGATCCTCAGTTGGTTGAATCTGAGGATATCAAACCAAGGATTCAGAGGGTCAACTGCAAAGTTACATGCAGATTTTCTACTGTACAGAAGGGTCTGCATCTCTAACCCACTTGTTTAAGGGTCAAATGTCCTATGTATTTAGAGGACTTGTGATCTTTATGTTATATCCAAAATTACCTTTCACCTGCATATATTTGACATTTTTTGTGATACTGATCATATTTTTTTAAAAAAACTAATTGATGTTCCTTAATGACTGAATTATGGCCTGTGTAACTATGGGCTGCGTCTTTTTTAACTTTATGATCACCATGCTTATGTGGGATGGGGACCATGAGTAGCCAACTAATATTGGGTATGACTCACCTATGAGTTAAGTGCTGTACTTATATCCATTTTAAGCCTCATAAGCACCTAAAATATAATTAGAATCTCCATATCTAATAAAGACATGGAGACTCTATGTATTTAGTGAAGTTTAGAATTTGACAACATGTATGTTTCAACTTGTGTCCTTAAATTATGACACTGGAGCCAACTGCTGCTGCTACTGCTGCTAAATTGCTTCAGTCGTGTCTGACTCTGTGCGACCCCAGAGATGGCAGCCCACCAGGCTCCCCTGTCCCTGGGATTCTCTGGGCAAGAACACTGGAGTGGGTTGCCATTTCCTTCTCCAAGAGCCAACTGCAGCGGCATGCATATAGCAAGTACTGAACCAAGATTTTTTGAATTAATGGACCCAGCAATCCTAGAACTGAGCATATACCCAGAGAAAACCATAATTGAAAAAGACACATGCACCTCAATTTTCATTGCAGCACTGTTTATAATAGCTAGAAAAAGCAACCTAAATATCCATCAACAGAGGAATGGATAAAGAAGATGTGGTGTATATATATATATATGTATACACAGTGGAATATTCCTCAGCCATTAAAAGGAGAAAAATTGGGTTGTTTTTCAGAGACATGGATGGACCTAGAGACTGTCATACAGAGTCACATTAGTCAAAGAAAAATACTGTATATTAACAAATATATATGGAAGATTTGTACAAATGATATCAAATGATATCATCATTTGTAGATGATCATATCTGCAAAACAGAAACAGAGACATGGATTTAGAGAATAAACAAATGTACAGCAAGGAAGGGTAGGGTAAATTGGTAGATTGGAACTGACATATATCCACTACTATGTATAAAATAGATAACTAATGAAAACCTACTGTCTGGCTCAGGGAGCCCTACGCAGTGCTCTGCAGAAATCCAAAAGAGAGGATACAGGTTTATGTATAGCTGTTTCACTTTGTTGTACAGTAGAAACTAGTACATCATTGTAAAGCAACTATTGTCTAATAAAATTTAGTAAAAAAAAAAAAGAAAGAAATATTGATATATCCTATTTATTTCACCCTAACAATTGCTTCATGAATAAGGTTTCAAGTGTACAAATTTATGCAACATATATCAAACCTGAAGGTGGGAAAAGAGTTTATTTCCAGCATTTCATCCTTGTTTATATTAATATAACTTTCTCCACCACTGAGCCAACTTGATTTTACAAGGCAAATAATAAAATCAGATTTCTGCTGGAGTGAGGCCACTTCCCTAATTTGCAAATGTAAATGTTGCCAGGTGTTCAACTCCCTTGTTCTAATAAATAAATAATTAGAAAACATGATTAATATGAAGCCTCACTGCCTAGCTGTGCAGAGTGTTCTTGGAGAGCAATATGGGAATTGATCTGGGGGGTAGAATATGTGCTTAATGCTATGCTTTGAGTGAGCCTGGCAGGAAAGCATCACATGCCTGTGCAGAGCATGAGTGCCCCGTTTGGGACCAGAACAGAATTATGGCTCTGGGAGAGGCTATCAAAGATCCCCTTGACTTCTAGGAGTAGAGGCTGGAAGAAGCATCACCTGAAATTGGTAGTTTGTTACAGCTAGGTTGTGTTCTGAGTCAAAATGGGTTTGGTACACAAACCTGTCACTTCCAAGATATGTGGAATCTGGCAAGTTAGCTTTAAAGAAATATTGATATATCCTATTTATTTCACCCTAACAATTGCTTCATGAATAAGGTTTCAAGTGTACAAATTTATGCAACATATATCAAACCTGAAGGTGGGAAAAGAGTTTATTTCCAGCATTTCATCCTTGTTTATATTAATATAACTTTCTCCACCACTGAGCCAACTTGATTTTACAAGGCAAATAATAAAATCAGATTTCTGCTGGAGTGAGGCCACTTCCCTAATTTGCAAATGTAAATGTTGCCAGGTGTTCAACTCCCTTGTTCTAATAAATAAATAATTAGAAAACATGATTAATATGAAGCCTCACTGCCTAGCTGTGCAGAGTGTTCTTGGAGAGCAATATGGGAATTGATCTGGGGGGTAGAATATGTGCTTAATGCTATGCTTTGAGTGAGCCTGGCAGGAAAGCATCACATGCCTGTGCAGAGCATGAGTGCCCCGTTTGGGGCCAGAACAGAATTATGGCTCTGGGAGAGGCTATCAAAGATCCCCTTGACTTCTAGGAGTAGAGGCTGGAAGAAGCATCACCTGAAATTGGTAGTTTGTTACAGCTAGGTTGTGTTCTGAGTCAAAATGGGTTTGGTACACAAACCTGTCACTTCCAAGATATGTGGAATCTGGCAAGTTAGCTTGCTTCCCTTTCCTTCTGTTTTGTAAGTTTTCAAATATATAACAACACCTGTATCAGTTATAAACACTGAATGAAATTTTGGATGTATAAATGCCTGGATCAGAAGAAGCTCTTTTTAAGTGTAGTCACTGAGCCCTTATTTTCTTTATCTAAAAAAATGGAATTAAGTTTAGAAGACAATATACATTATATTCCCTTATTTTAAAATGCAATACTCATCAGCATATTGATGTGTTTTTAAAATTCCTGCAGTAATAGATTTTATAAAAATTTAACCCAGTAATCCACAAACCTGTTCTACGAAAAGAGCTTAAATGATCATTTTCTAAACACTTTCTGGGGAATATTGTCCTATCTTAAGGAAGGCTGTAATGAATAATTAAGATTCTTATAAATAAACTACTATGACATTACTGGCATATAATAGGATCAGGTTTCCCCTTCTGCCAATTGAGAAAGTTGACAGAAATCCAGATCATTAGAGAATCAAAAGATGCTATCAGTAAAACAATCCCACAAATTTACATTGGGTTTGTTAATAATTGTTGCACTCTAAATCCTCTATTCAGGGCTCCCAATTTTGTGACGGATTGTGACTTTCTTTTGGAGTGAGGAGAAATTTTAACCTCAAGATCTAAAATGAGAAGGGGGTTTATCCACTAGTGCAATGTGGAACATTGTGTTAAAAAGGGCCAAATAATTCTTTCTGTAGCTATATTTATGACCTTGCAATAGTCTTGCCCCTTTCATCTGGAATTGGAATGTATTTATTTAGCCCTTGAATCTGTGTTTTCCTATGTGACTCTCACTGGACAACAGAATATTTGGAAATGAGAGGCAAGCAAAAACCTCAAAAATGATTGCACCTTGGAACTTGTCCTCTGTTGTCTGCATACTCATGCCATTGTGTGAACAAGCCCAGACTGAATTTCTGCAGAATGAGAAACCACATGAAGAAAGGGCCTTGCTACCCAAGTCATCTCAGATGTTTTTGCTGAGAAACAGGATGTCTGAGAATCTAGGCCCAGAAAAGTCAAGTCAAACCAGAATAATCGCCCTGTCAACCAAGTAAATCATGGGAAATGACAAATGGATTTTATTTTATGTCACTGAGCTGGGGTAGTTTTAATGTTCCAGTAGGTAACTGCTACAACCAAATAGTCATGAGTTCTTTAAAGATAGGTACACGTCTAGTGCATTTTTAGAATGCCAGTCACTTTAACTTCAGATCAGTTCAGTACAGTCACTCAGTTATATCCAACTCTTTGCAACTCCATGGACTGCAGCACCCCAGGCTTCTCAGTCCATCAACAACTTCTGGAGCTTGCTCAAACTCATGTCTATCAAGTCAGTGATGCCATGCAACCATCTCATCCTCTATCGTCCCCTTTTCCTCCAGCCTTCAATCTTTCCCAGCATCAGGGTCTTTTCCAATGAGTCAGTTCTTCACATAGGTGGCCAAAGTATTGGAGTTTCAGCTTCAGCATCAGTCCTTCCACTGAATATTCAGGACTGATTTCCTTTAGGATTGACTGGTCTGATCTCCTTGCAGTCCAAGGGACTCTCAAGAGTCTTCTCCAACACTACAGTTCAAAAGCATCAATTCTTCGTCACTCAGCTTTTTTATAGCCCAACTCTCACAACCGTACATGACTACTGGAAAAACCATAGCCTTGACTAGATGGCTATTGTAAATAGCCTTTGTCGGCAAAGTAATGTCTCTGCTTTTTAATATGCTGTGTAGGTTGGTCATAGTTTTTCTTCCAAGGAGCAAGCACCTTTTAATTTCATGGGTGCAGTCACCATCTGCAGTGACTTTGGAGCCCAAGAAAATAAAGTCTGTCATGGTTTCCATTGTTTCCCCATCTATTTACCATGAAGTGATGGGAACAGATGCCATGATCTTAGTTTTCTGAATGTTGAGTTTTAAGCCAGCTTTTTCACTCTCCACTCTCATTTTCATCAAGAGGCTCTTTAGTTCTTCTTCACTTTCTGCCATAAGGCTGGTATCATTTGTGTATCTGATGTTATTGATATCTCTCCCAGCAATGTTGATTCCAACTTGTGCTACATCAGCCTGCATTTCACATGATATACTCTGCATAGAAGTTAAATAAGCAGGGTGACAATATACAGCCTTGACGTACTCCTTTCCCAATTTGGAACCAGTCCATTGTTCCATGTCCAGTTCTAACTGTTGCTTCCTGACCTGCATATAGATTTCTCAAGAGGCAGGTCAGGTGGTCTGGTATTCCCATCTCTTGAAGAATTTTCCACAATTTGTTGTGACCTACACAGGCAAAGTCTTTGGCATAATCAATAAAGCAGAAATAGATGTTTTTCTGGAATTCTCTTGCCTTTTCTGTGATCCAACAGATGTTGGCAATTTGATCTCTGGTTTCTCTGCCTTTTCTAAATCCAGCTTGTACCTCTGGAAGTTCATAGATCACATACTGTTGAAGCCTGTGTTATAGAATTTAGGGCATTAGCTTGCTAGCATGTGAGATGAGTGCAATTGTACCATGGTTTGAACATTCTTTGGCATTGCCTTTCTTCAGGATTGGAATGAAAATTGACCTTTTCCAGTTCTATGGCCACAGCTGAGTTTTGCAAATTTGCTGGCATATTGAATGCAACATTTTCACAGCATCATCTTTTAGGATTTGAAATAGCTCAACTGGAATTCCATTACCTCCACTAGTTTTGTTTGTAGTGATGCTTTCTAAGGCCCACTTGCCTTCGCATTCCAGGATATCTGGCTCTAGGTGAGTGATCACACCATTGTGGTTATCTTGGTCATAAGACCTTTTTTGTATAATTTTTCTGTGTATTCTTGCCACCTCTTCTTAATATCTTCTCCTTCTGTTAGGCCCATACCATATCTGTCCTGTGATCCACTTTCACATGGCCCAACATAAATCCTATCTCAAGATACATCATTTTTTGCCTTGCTTTTATTTTTAGGTATTTAAACTGGGTCTCATACCTACTTTTTGTTGAGTTATAATTAACATACCATATTATATTAGTTTCAGTTGTATGTCCTAGCTTTTTGATATTTTTACACATTTTAAACTGATCACAATAAGACTATATTCCATCTATCACCATAATAATAACTCACTAAATATCATACAGCTCATTACTTCCATTCAATGATCTAGTTGTGGTCTCATCTCATCGAAGTATTTCTTTCTCTACATTATAACATTCTACTGCTAATGTTGTCTGTGATACTAAAATTGGGGGGAACAGCTCTTCTTGGAATTATAGTGCTGGTCTCATACCCTAGATATCTATTATGCAATTTATAATAACTAATGTTTCATAAGCCGAGGGCAATCACCCTTTCAGCTGACTGCTTTAGTGGTGTGTTTGGGGATGACTTCCAAGTTATAAGAAATTCAAGGTACATACACTCTATTGGGCTTTCCTGGTGGCTCAAATGGTAAAGAATCTGCCTGCAATGCAGGAGACATGGGTTTGATCCCTGGGTCAGGAAGATCCCCTGAAGAAGGGAGTGGCTACCCACTCCAGTATTCTTGCCTGGAGAATTCCATGGACAAAGGTGCCTGGTGGGCTACAGTCTATGGGGTCACAAAGTGTCAGACACAAGTGAGTGACTAACACTTTCACCATTACATGGAAGATAGTGTGCTGATGAGTAATTTAAATGCATCAATCGAATTATCTCTTCAGAAAATCTTACTTCTTATCACCAAACATATAGATGTCATCTATACATTTGTGTATCAAATAATTGATTTACAAATGTTTTACATCAGTTTTAATTAGGGCTCTTCAGATGAAAAATGATATCAACATAGGCATAATTATCTTTATCTCTTGGTCTTTTTTCCAGAGGGTTTCTAAAATATAGCAATAAATACTTTCATCATCACCATCATCATCATCATCTGTGTGTTTCACATAGACTCAGTGGATTAATCATTAATGATTATATCATTGGTGATAATATTTACATCTCCAGGGACAGTACAGAATAAGTGCTCAGAGTATTTGTTGAATGAGTGAATGAAACATGACTATTACAACATCTCTACCTTAATGCTAGCAGTTGGAGTTTTATTGATTTTATAGTGTTTTAATAATCAGAACCCACATAAAACAATTAGATGTTAAATAATAGCCTTAGGGCACTTTTAAAGTAATAATAAAGTGAATTTAGAATTTGAAATAAACTAGACCCAAATAAATGAAACAATTTGGCCCAAATTATCTGCTTTATGGTATAGGTGAAAAAATATAGGGACCCAGAATTTCTAATTTATAGGTACAGATGCATAGAAGTATCATGTTTGTGATCATTAAACAAATACTGTAAATTTACTGGGTAAATTATTGAAATCAACATATGATAACTGACATGGAAGAAACTCATAAAGTTAGAAATAGACTTAAATGAGCAGAAGTTATCAGTGAAAACAGAAAAGGTGTTTTCCCAGATAGAGAGAATGGGTTGTGGAGAGAAATTGAGACTGAGAAAGTAACTCAGTTTAAATCTACAAAAATCTAGTGTGTATAATGCTACAAAATGCCCCCCCCCTACTATTTGGATTTTTTTTTTAATGGAGATGAAATTCATATCAGATAAAATACATCCCACCAGAATTTAATACAATGTTGTGAAAGACTACCATTATTAAATGTTTCAAAATATTTTTTCATCCCCAAAGTAACCTCCATACCTATCAACCCCATGCCCCTGACACTCCAATAACTGGCAATCACCGGTATGCCTTCTGCCTCTATACAGATTTGCCTATATTCTGGATATTTCAAGTAAGTGGAATCATACTACATATGACCTTTGGGGTCTGGCTCCTTTCACTTAGCACTATGTGTTAAGATTCAGCCAACTTGTGGCATAGAGAAAGAATGTGTTCCTTCTCAGACTCAGTTATTTCCCTTCCATGCATGTGCCACATTTTGTTTATATGTTTATCTCTTAATGAACATTTGAGTCATCCTCACCTTTTGCCTACTGTAAATAATGCCACTATGAACATCTGTAAACAAGTATTTGAGTACCTGTTTTTACTCATTTGGTATATACCTAGGAATGGAATTCCTGGGTTATACAGTAATTATATATTTTTTCTAAAAAAGTCAACCTTTTTTTTTTTTACAGTGGCTGCAGCATTTTATATTCCAACCAGTAATGTATGGGTGTTCCAATTCTTCCACATCCTTGACAACACTTCTTATTTTCAATTTTTTAAAATGATAGCCATTTTAGTGGGAATACATTGACAGCCTATTGGGCTTTTGATTTGTACACCTCTAATGGTTAAGCATCTTTTCCTGTGCTTTCTGCCCTTTAATAGACCTTCTTTTGAGAAATGGCTCTTCCAGTACATTGGTAAAATTATAATTGAGCTGTTTGTGTTTTTATTGCTGAAATGTAGGAATTCTTTATATATTCTAGATAGTGTGGTTGTGGTTTAATCTCTAAGTCATCTCCAACTTTATGTGACCCTATGGACTGTAGCATGAAAAACTCCTCTGTCCATGAGATTTCCAAGGCAAGAATACTAGCGTGGGTTGCTAATTCCTTTTCTAGGGGATAATTACTGACCCAGGGATCAAATCCAGATCTCCTGCATTACAGGTGGAGATCTACCAACCGAGCTACCAGGGAAGCCCAAAGATCCGAAGAATTCTAGATATTAGAAAAGTAAATCAAACATTTGCACCTTATTTTTCCCATTCTCAAAGTTGCCTTTTCATTTTCTTGATAATGTCTTTTAGTGCATATTTTTTAAAAAAATTTGATGAAGCTCTATTTACGTATGTTTTTGTTCTTGCTTTTGCTTGTACTTTTGGTGTCACACCTAAGAATGTGACAAAGGTCACAGAGTTTACCCTTATGTTTTCTGCTAAGAGTTTTAAATTTTAGCTCTTACAATTAGGTCATTGATCCATTTTGAATTCATTTTGATATATGATGAAAAGTAGAGCTCCAAATTCATTCTCTTGCATGTGGAAGTCCAGCTGTCCTAGAATTGTTTGTTGAAGAGATTGTTCCTTTTCCATTGAATGTTCTTGGTACCCTTGTAGAAAATCAGTAGGCCACAGAGCTCTGGGTTTATTTCTGGACTCCTAGCTCTTTTACATTTATCTACGTGAATATTTTTGTTTTGATTACCCTTGTTTTGATTTCTCTTGCTTTGTAGTTATAAATTTTGAAATCAAGAACTGTGCATCTTCCAACATTGTTCTACTTCATCAGTATTATTTTGATTATTTGGGCCCCCTTGAAATTCCATGTGAATTTGATAATAGGTTTTTCCATTTCTGCTATAAAATAGCCATTCAATTTGTAATAGGAATTGTTTTGAATGTGTAGATGGCTAATAATGCTATCTTAACAAAATGTCTTTCCATTCACTTCAGTTCAGTTCACTTAGGTCTCCCATAATTTCTTTCAGTAATGTTTTTAGTTCTCAGTGTATAAATCCTTCATCTCCTTGGTTACATTTATTCCAATGGTATGTTATTCTCTTAGATGCAACTATAAGTGAAATTAATTTCTTAATATCCTTTTTAGATTGTTCATTGCTAGTATACAGAAATATAAATGATTTTTATGTGCTGATCTTGTATCCTTCAACTTTGCTGAGTTTTTTAGTGTTAGCATTTTTATAAATTCTTTAAGAATCTTTAGATTCCTTTTAGTGTCTTTGTCAAAAGTCAGTTGACTTTTATATGAGTCTGTTTCTGGCCTTTGCATTATTGTGCTGCATTGATCTACTTGTCTATTCTTTCACCACTTCCACAAAGCTTGATTCCTGTGGCTTTATAGTAAGACTTGAAGTGTGGTAGCATCAGCTATCTGATTTTGGTCTTTTGTTTCTGTATTGTGTTGGCTATTCTGGGCCTTCTGTCTCTCCATTTAAACTTTAGAATCAGTTCATTGATATCCACAATATGAGTTGTTGAGATTTTGATTGGGATTGCATCAGACCATACTGAGTCTTTCTATGTGTGAACATGGAATATCTCCCCATTTACTTAATTCTTTAATTTTTTCATCAAATGTGATAGTTTTTTTCTCATACAGATCTTATATCTATATTGTTAGATTTATATCAAAGTATTTCATTGAGTTCCTTAGGTATATAGATTTTGTGTCTTTTATAAAATTTAGGACATCTCTAGCCATTATTTTTGCAAATATTCATCCTGTCTCTTTCAGTCTCCCCTCCTGGGACTCCTATTATGTGTACCTTAGTACACTTGATCTTATACTGTTGGTCTCAGATTCTATTAATTTTTCATCATTCTTTTTCATTCTACTCCTCAGACTTGATCTTTTCAAGTCACCTATCTTTATGCTCACAAATTCTTTCCTTTGTCCGCTAAAATATGCTATTTAAACCTTCAAGTGAATAGTGAATTTTCATTTCATTATTGTACTTTTGTATCTCCAGAATTTATTTCTTTTTATAATTCCCATGTCTTTACTGACAGTCTCTATTTATTGGGCTGTCATTCTCCTTGTTTAATTTAGCTCTTTGTCTATGATTTCCATTAGCTCTTTCAGCATTTTTCAGATACTAGATTCAAAGTATTTGTTTAATAAGTCTAATTCCATTACTTCCTCAGGGACCATTTCTATTTCTTTATTCTGTGATTGGGCCATACTTTGTTGTCTTTGCATACTTCATAACTAGTTGTTGAAAACAAACTTTAAAATATTATAATGTGTTAACTGTGCAAAACATATACTTCCTCTTCCTCAGGGTTTGTCTTTTTGTGGCTTACTGTTTCATTTTTTTGTCTGTGTATGTATGAATTTTTAAGAAATATTTTTTAATTTCACTGAAAGAAAAGAGAAAGTCACTCAGTCGTGTCTGACTCTTTGTGACCCCATGGACTATGCAGTCCATGGAATTCTCTAAGCAAAATATTGGAAAGGGTTCCCTTCTCCAGGGGATCTTCCCAACCCAGTGATTGAACCCAGGTATCCTGCACTGCAGGCAGATTCTTTAACATCTGAGCCACCAGGGAAGCCCTTTATTATATGGGGTCTTTAAAGCTTCTCTTCCTCTAGTTTGTGTTTTGCTAGTGTTTTGACAGAGCATTTTCTGTATACTGGGGTCAAAAAAAACAAAGAAAGTGAAAGACAAAGAGAATAGTCAGATAGATTCCTACATAGATACATCCACCCATCCATTTTTCCTGGTCTATGTAGATTGACTATGAAACTGGACACTACTTTAGTACTTCAAAGACCATTTTAAACTCAGTCTTAGCCTTCCCTTGCTGCTTATTCTGAGCACTAAGAGCAACCAAAGGTAAAAGCTCGTTAGTTTCTCAGGTCTTCTCTAAGCGTATCCCTTGCTGTGAGTATGCACATTCCCTTCTAAATTTCCCGATATATACATCTGATTGTCAATGACCTGATGGCTAAAGAAAATCTCTCCCCAGCTTTCAGTGTACCTCAACTGCAATATTTTGCCTCTAGTGACAATGGGTTGTTATTTTCATTTACAACATTTTGAACATTTCACTCTGTTGTTTAGTTTCTTTGCTACCCTGACAGAATTATGAGTTAACTTCTCTTTATAATGATCTTGAGGGCAAAATTACATGTGGAAATTGGTTCAGGAAGAGTACAATCTTTAATATATAATATGAAGGAATATAATCTTAGTAAAAATGTATACACAACTCACTGGGAAGTTGAAGCAGTACACATTGTTAGTGATGTGGAAGTGTTAATCATTGTCAGAAAATGCTGCACAATAAAGGCATACTCAGTAGCATACAATTTGTTACATGTTCATTGGTGTAAAGGACACCTTGTGTAGCTAAGCTCCATGTAACTGTCAGGATCAGGTAAGAGAAGTAGCTACTCAAGATACTTCTAAAAGGAATATATTAAAGGCTCAAGAGAGCATGTCAAAATGTGTACATAAACTTCCTGTTTTTGCTAATATCCCATTTGATAAACAATTCACAAGGCCGAGCCCAGATTCTCAGGGTGGTTGGTATACTCTTTACCATGAGACAATGGCAAGGGTGTGAATTTATAAAATTACTAACAAAACTTGAAAAATAGAGTCTGATAATTAAATATATATGGATAAAGAAGGAGATTGTTGTATTGATCAGTTCTGTTCAGTCACTCAGTCCTTCTGACTCTTTGTGACCCATGGACTGGAGCATGTAAGGCCCCCCTGTTCATCACCAACACCCGGAGTTTACTCAAATTTATGTCCATTGAGTCAGTGATGCCATCCAACGATCTCATCCTCTGTCATCCCCTTCTCCTCCTGCTCTCAATCTTTCCCAGCATCAGGGTCTTTTCAAATGAGTCAGCTCTTCGCATCAGGTGGCCAAAGAATTGGAGTTTCAGCTTCAGCATCAGTCCTTTCAATGAATATTCAGGACTGATTTCCTTTATGATGGACTGGTTGGATCTACTTGCAGTTCAAAGGACTCTCAAGAGTCCTCTCCAACACCACAGATCAAAAGCATCAATTCTTTGGTGCTCAGCTTTCTTTATATCCAACTTTCACATCCATACATGACCACTGGAAAAACCATAGCCCTGACTAGATGGACCTTTGTTGGCAAAGTAATGTCTCTGCTTTTTAACATGCTGTCTAGGATGGTCATAACTTTTCTTCTAAGGAGGAAGTGTCTTCTAATTTCAAGGCTGCAGTCACCATCTGTAATGATTTTGGAGACCCCAAAAATAAAGTCTGTCACTGTTTCCATTGTTTCCCCTTCTATTTGTCATGAAGTGATGGGACCAGATGCCATGAACTTAGGTTTCTGAAAGTTGAGCTTTAAGCCAACTTTTTCACTCTCCTCTTTCACTTTCATCAAGAGGCTCTTTAGTTCCTCTTCACTTTCTGCCATTAGGGTGGTTTCATCTGCATATCTGAGATTATTGATATTTCTCCCTGCAGTCTTGATTCCAGCTTGTGCTTCATCCAGCCCAGTGTTTCTCATGATGTACTCTGCATAGAACCTAAATAAGCAGGGTGACAATATAGAGCCTTAATGTATTCCTTTCCCAATTTGGAATGAGTCCATTGTTCCATGTCCAGTTCTAACTGTTGCTTCCTGACCTGCATACAGATTTCTCAAGAGGCAGGTCAGGTGGTCTGGTATTCCCATCTCAGAATTTTCCACAGTTTGTGGTGATTCAAACAGTCAAAGACTTTGGCATAGTCAATAAAGCAGAAATAGGTGTTTTTCTGTAACTCTCTTGCTTTTTTGCTAATCCAACAGATGTTTGCAATTTGATCTCTGGTTCCTCTTTTGTAAAACCAGCTTGAACATCTGGAAGTTCACATTTCATGTTCTGTTGAAGCCTGGATGAAGAATTTTGAGCATTACTTTACTAAAATGTGAGATGAGTGCAATTGTGCAGTATTTTGAGCTTCTTTGGCATTGCCTTTCTTTGGGATTGGAATGAAAACTGACATTTTCCAATCCTGTAGCCACTGCTGAGTTTTACGAATTTGCTGGCATATTTATTGACTGCAGCACTTTCATAGGATCATCTTTTAGGATTTCAAATAGCTTGGCTGGAATTCCATCACCTCCACTAGCTTTGTTCATAGTGATGCTTCCTAAGGACCACTTGACTTTGCATTCCAGGATGTCTGGCTCTAGGTGAGTTATCATACCATCGTGATTATCTGGGTCATGAAGATCTTTTTTTTTGTACAGTTCTGTGTATTCTTGCCACCTCTTCTTAATATCTTCTGCTTCTGTTAGGTCCATACCATTTCTGACATTTATTGAGCCCATCTTTGCATGAAATGTTCCCTTGGTATCTCTAATTATTTGAAGAGATCTCTAGTCTTCCCCATTCTTTTGTTTTCCTCTGTTTCTTTGCACTGATTACTGAAGAAGGCTTTCTTATCTCTTCTTGCTATTCTTTGGAACTCTGAATTCAAATGGGTATATCTTTCATTTTCTCCTTTACTTTTAGCCTCTCTTCTTTTCACAGCTATTTATAAGGCCTCCCTAAACAGCCATTTTGCTTTTTTGCATTTCTTTTTCTTGGGGATGGTCTTGCTCCCTGTCTCCTGTACAATGTCAGGAACCTCCACCCATTGTTCTTCAGGCCCTCTATCAGATTTAATCCCTTGAATCTATTTCTCACTTCCACTGTATAATCATAAAGGATTTAATTTAGGTCATACCTGAATAATCTCATGGTTTCCCTATTTTTTTCAATTTAAGTCTGAATTTGACAATAAGGAGTTCATGATCTGAGCCACAGTCAGCTCCTGTTTTTGCTGATTGTATAGAGCTTCTCCATCTTTGGCTGAAAATACTATAATCAATCTGATTTTGGTGTCAACCATCTGGTGATGTCAAGAGTAGAATCTTCTCTTGTGTTGTTGGAAGAGGGTGTTTGATATGACCGGTGTATTCTCTTGGCAAAAATCTATTAGCTTTTGGCCTGCTTGATTCTGTACTCCAAGGCCAAATTTGCCTGTTACTCCAGGTGTTTCTTGACTTCCTACTTTAAAATTCTAGTCCTCTATAATGAAAAGGACATCTTTTTAGAGTGTTAGTTCTAGAAGGTCTTGTAGGTTTTCATAGAACCATTCAACTTCAGCTTCTTCAGCATTACTGGCTGGGGCATAGACTTGGATTACCGTGATATTGAATGGTTTGCCTTGAAAATGAACAGAGATCATTCTGTCATTTTTGAGATTGCATCCAAGTACTGCATTTCAGACTGTTTTGTTGACTATGATGGCTACTCCATTTCTTCTAAGGGATTCTTGCTCACAGTAGTAAATATAGTGGTTATCTGAGTTAAATTCACCTATTCTAGTCCATTTTAGTTCGCTGATTCCTAAAATGTCGACGTTCACTCTTGCCATTTTCTGTTTGACCACTTCCAATTTACCTTTATTTATGGACCTAGCATTCTAGGTTCCTATGCAATATTGCTCTTTACAGCATTGGACTTTGCTTCTATCACCAGTCACATCCACAGCTGGGTGTCGTTTTTGCTCTAGCTCTGTCTCTTTATTCTTTCTGGAGTTATTTCTCCACTGATCTCCAGTAACATATTGGGCACCTACTGACCTGGGGAGTTCCTCTTTCAGTATCCTATCTTTTTCCCTTTTCATACTATTCATGGGGTTCTCATGGCAAGAATACTAAAGTGGTTTACCATTCCCTCCTCCAGTGCACCACATTTTTTTTCAGAACTCTCCACCATGACCCATCCATCTTGGGTGGCCCTACATGGCATGGGTCATAATTTATTGAGTTAGACAAGGCTGTGGTCCAGGTGATCAGATTGGTTCAGTTCATTTCAGTCACTCAGTCATGTCTAACTCTTTGAGACCCCATGAGTCGCAGCACGCCAGGCCTCCCTGACCATAACCAGCTCCCGGAGTTCACTCAAACTCATGTGCATCGAGTCGTTGATGACATCCAGACATCTTATCCTCTGTCATCCCCTTCTCCTCCTGCCCCCAATCCCTCCCAGCATCAGAGTCTTTTCCAATGAGTCAACTCTTCACATGAGGTGGCCAAAGTATTGGAGTTTCAGCCTCAGCATCAGTCCTTCCAGTGAATACCCAGGACTGGTCTCCTGTAGGTTGGATCTCCTTGCAGTCCAGGGGACTCTCTAGAGTCTTCTCCAACACCACAGTTCAAAAGCATCAATTCTTCGGTGCTCAGCTTTCTTCACAGTCCAACTTGACATCCATACATGACCACTGGAAAAACCATAGCCTTGACTAGATGGACCTTTGTTGGCAAAGTAATGTCTCTGCTTTTAATATGCTATCTAGGTTGGTCATAACTTCCTTCCAAGAAGTAAGCGTCCTTTAATTTCATGGCTGCAATGATCATCTGCAATGATTTTGGAGCCATTGTAGTGTTCAGTCTGTCTGCCCTCTGATGGAGAAGGAGAAAAACCTTATGAAAGCTTCCTGATGGGAGAACTGACTGAGCAGGAAACTGGGTCTTGTTCTGATGGGCGGAGCCATGATCAGTAAATCTTTAATTCAAATTTCTGTTGATGGGTGGAGCTTGTTCCTCTCAGCTAGTTACCTGGGGCCAAACTATGGTGGAGGTAATGAAGATAATGGTGACCTCTTTCAACAGATCCATGCATGTACTGCTACACTCACTGCCCCCAACCCTGCAGCAGACCACCACCAGCCCACACCTCCACTGGAGACTCCTGGACACTCCCAGGCAAGTCTGGGTCAGTCTCTTGTGGGATCACTGCTCCTTTTTCCTGGGTCCTGGTGCACACAAGTTTCTGTTCGTGCCCTCCAAGAGTTTGTTTACCAGTTATGTGTAAGTTCTGGCAGCTTTCTGGTGGGATTAATGGTGACCTCCTCCAAGAGAGCTTATGCCATACCCAAGTTTGTTGTACCCAGAGCCCCCGTTCCTGTGGCAGTCCACTGCTGACCTGTACCACCACAGGAGATGCTCAAACACAGTTCTGCCTCAGTCTCTGTGGGGTCCCTGGGTCCTGGTGCACACAAGGTTTGTTTGAGCCCTCTGAGTGTTTCTGGTGGGAATCGGCTTTGATTCCAAATTCAAATTTGCCCCTCCAACCATCTTGCTGGGGCTTCTCCTTTGCCCTTGAGCACGGGGTATCTCCTCACCTTTTATTAATAACATCCCATTAAATTTTAAGAATAGTGTGGTTTCTTTAAGTAGTATTTAACATCCAAATCTGGAACTTTATCAACTATGAGTTTCAGATTAAATATCAATTTAGCCAGGAATATTGACATGGCTCATAAAACAAGCTAACATTTATTGACTATATGTACTCACAAATGTAAATGACACTAACTGTAGATAATTTGCATTTTTCCAATAATTTTCCAGGCAGATATTTTACTGATCTTTTTAAGATGGGGAAAATAATTTTGAACAACCTATCCAAAGAAATAGAATAACTATATTTAGCTCACCATGTGCTAAGGAATGGTATAAATGTTTGACATGCACTAACTCACTTAATGTTTGAGTTCTTTTTTAAGTCAAGAATCATTATTCTCCCCATTTATAAAGAAATGGATGGAACTAGAGATGAGCATATGAAGCAAATTAAGTCAGACAGAGAAAGACAAATACTATGTGATTTCACTCATATGTGGATTCTGAAAAATAATACAAATAAACTTATTTATAAACAAGAAACAGATTGACAGAAACAGAAAACAAATTTATGGTTACCAAAGGGGGAGTGGGGTAAAGGATAAATTGAAAGTATGAGATTAGCAAATATATATGATTAAATATAAAAAGATAAACAACATGGATTTATTGTATAGCACAGAGAACTATATTCAGTATAATAACCTATAATGGAAAAAATCTGAAAAGGAATATATATATATAAGTAATTTTGCTGTATACCTGAAGCTACCAAAATATTATAAACTGATGACAGCTCAATACGAAAAACTTAGAAAAGAAAGGCACAGAGGTAGTATGTGCCAGGTCCAGTATTATTCAGTTAGCAAATGACTGAATAACAGGCAAGTCACTGCAGAATATAAGTTTGTAAATATAACATTGAAGGTAGATTAGTCAAGTTCCAAATATTTATCTTACTGAAAACCAAGCAAGGAGGAATAAGTTGCCAGGGACTGGAGGAAATTTTCAATTGGTTGTGTTTATATACACAGCATGGCTCATAGTTTTATTGAGTTAGCCTATATGGCATGGCTTGATGAAAATTATGAGATATGCCATGTAGGGCCACCTAAGATGGACGGGTCATGGTGGAGAGTTCTGACAAAATGTGGTCCACTGGAAAAGGGAATGGTAAACCACTTCAGTATTCTTGCCTTGAGAACCCCACAAACAGTATGAAAAGGGAAAAAGATAGGACACTGAATGATGAACTCCCCAGGTCAGTAGGTGCCCAATATGCTACTGGAGATCAGGGGAGAAATAAGTCCAGAAAGAATGAAGAGACAGAGCTAAAGCAAAAACAACACCCAATTGTGGATGTGACTGGTGATAGAAGCAAAGTATGATGCAGTAAAGAGCAATATTGCACAGGAACCTAAAATGTTAGATCCATGAATCAAGGGAAACTAGAGGTGCTCAAACAGGAAATGGCAAGAGTGAACATCAACATTTTATGAATCAGTGACCTAAAATGGACTGGAATGGGTGAATTTAATTCAGATGAACATTATATATCTACTATTGTGAGCAAGAATCCCTTAGAAGAAATGGAGTAGCCCTCATAGTCAGCAAGTGTCTGAAATGCAGTACTTGGATGCAATCTCAAAAATGACAGATTGATCTCTGTTCATTTCCAAGGCAAACCATTCATTATCACAGTAATCCAAGTCTATGTCCCAACCAGTAATGCTAAAGAAAGTGAAGTTGAATGGTTCTATGAAGACCTACAAACCTTTAGAACTAACACCTAAAAAAGACGTCCTTTTCATCATAGGTGGCTGGAATGCAAAAGAAGGAAGTCAAGAGATACTTGGAGTAACAGGCAAATTTGGCCTTGGAGTACAAAAATGAAGCAGGGAAAAGCTAACATAGTTTTGCCAAGAGAACACACTGGTCATAGCAAACACCCTCTTCCAAAAGCACAAGGGAAGACCCTACACAAAGGCATCACTAGATGGTCAATACTGAAATCAGATTGATTATATTCTTTGCAGCCAAAAATGGAGAAGTTCTATACAGTCAGCAAAAACAAGACCGGGAGTGGACTGTGGCTCAAATCATGAACTCCATATTGTGAAATTCAGAGTTAAATTGAAGAAAGTAGAGAAAACCACTAGACCATTAAGGTATGACCTAAATCAAATCCCTTATGGTTATACAGTGGAAGTGACAAATAGATTCAAAGGATTAGAGTTCATAGACAAGAGTGCCTGAAGAACTATGGATGGATGTTCATGACATTGTGCAGGAGGCAGTGACCAAGACCATCCCCAAGAAAAAGAAATGCAGAAAAGCAAAATGGTTTTCGGAGGAGGAATTACAAATAGCTCAGAAAAGAAGAGAAGGTAAAGGCCATGAGAAAAGGAAAGGTAAGCATATATGAGTGCAGAGCTCCAAAGAATAGCAAGGAGAGATAAGAAAGACTTCCTCAATGAACAATGCAAAGAAATAGAGGAAAATAAAATGGGAAAGACTACAGATCACTTCAAAAAATTAAGAGATATCAAGGGAATATTTCATGCAAAGATGGGTACAATAAAGGACAGAAATGATATAGACCTAACAGAAGCAGAAGATATTAAAAAGAGGTGGCAAGAATACACAGAAGAACTGTACAAAAAAGATATTCATGACCCAGATAACCACGATGGTGTGATCACTCCCCTAGAGCCAGACATCCTGGAATGCGAAGTCAAGCGGGCCTTAGGAAGCATCACTATGAACAAAGCTAGTGGAGGTGATGGAATTCCAGCCAAGCTATTTCAAATCCTAAAAGATGATGCTGTGAAAGTGGTGCACTCAATATGCCAGCAAATTTGCAAAACTCAGCAGTGGCAACAGGACTGGAAAATGTCAGTTTTCATTCCAATCCCAAAGAAAGGCAATGCCAAAGAATGTTCAGACTACTCCAAAATTGCACTCGTCTCATAAGCTAGCAAAGTAATGCTCAAAATTCTCCAAGCCAGGCTTCAGCAATACATGAACTGTGAATTTCCAAATGTTCAAGCTAGGTTTAGAAAAGGCAGAGGGATCAGAGATTAAATCGCCAACATCTGTTGGATTATCAAAAGAGCAAGAGAGTTCCAGGAAAACATCTACTTTGTTGAGTACACCAAAGCCTTTGACTGTGTGAATCATCACAAACTGTGGAAAATTCTTCAAGAGATGGGAATACCAGATCACCTTACCTGCCTCCTGAGAAATCTGTATGCAGGTCAGGAAGCAACAGTTAGAACTGGATATGGAACAACAGACTGGTTCCAAATAGGGAAAGGAGTCCGTCAAGGCTGTATGCTGTCACCCTGCTTATTTAATTTCTATGCAGAGTACATCATGAGAAACGCTGGGCTGGAAGAAGCACAAGCTAGAATCAAGACTGCTGGGAGAAATATCAATAACCTCAGATATGCAGATGAAACCACCCTTATGGCAGAAAGCAAAGAAGAACTAAAGAGCCTCTTGATAAAAGTGAAGGAGGAGAGTGAAAAAGCTGGTTAAAACTCAACATTCAAAAAAACGAAGTTCATGGCATCCAGTCCCATCACTTCATGTCAAATAGATGGGGAAACTGTGGAAACTGTCACAGACTTTATTTTCTTGGGCTCCAAAATCCCCTGCAGATGGTGGCTGCAGCCATGAAATTAAAAGATTCTTGCTCCTTGGAAGAAAAGCTATGACCAACCTAGACAGCATATTAAAAAGCAGAAACATTACTTTGCCAACAAAGGTCCATATAGTCAAGGCTATGGTTTTTCCAGTAGTCATGTATGGATGGGAGAGTTGGACTGTGAAGAAAGCTGAGTGCCGAAGAATTGATGCTTTTGAACTGTGGTGTTGGAGAAAACTCTTGAGAGTCCCTTGGACTGCAGGAGATCAAACCAGTCAACTCTAAGGGTAATCAGTCCTGAATGTTCATTGGAAGGACTAATGGTGAAGCTGAAACTCCAGTACTCTGTCCACCTGATTTGAAGAACTGACTTATTGGAAAAAAAAAAAAACCCTGATGCTGGGAAACATTGAAAGCAGGAGCAAACGGGGATGGCAGAGGATGAGTTGGTTGGACATCACCCACTTGATGGGCATGAGTTTGAGCAAGCTCTGGGAGTTGGTGATGGACAGGGAAGCCTGGGGTGCTGCAATCCATGAGGTCACAATCAGTAAGACATGACTTAGCTATTGAACTGATGTTTATGGATGGATAGAAAGTCCTCTCAAAGAGACAACATATATAATGGCTCTTAAAGTACCCCAATTCTTTGAGAACTAAATAACGGTTCAAGAATCATGACTATTTTTTAAAAACAGTCCACAGAATTGAAAAGGTTATGCCCTTCCATCTCTGTCCGAAAATGATCAAGTTCATTTTTAATTTTTTTTCTCTCTCTGATTTAAATAAGTAGACTTTTAGCTACTTGCTATGTTATTCAATGTGTGAAAGCGTTATTTGCAGATCTTTGGAGCCTGAGTAGAAAATCCCTCATTTAACTTGAGGCCTGGGATCAGTGCCTGGTCTTGACAGTAGATAGTTATGTGATTGATTCTTTTAAGTGCAAACATCACTGTGGGGTATGTGAGAGGTGCCAGGAGTCCTGAGCAATGTCATCAGACTTCTCACATGTTCCCAGCACTTGAGGAGTGAGGAATTATATATGCACACACACACATATACATGCACACATATACACACGTGTTATACACACACATATATAGATATATATATACACACACACACACACATATATATATATATATATAGTTTTGAGTTTTGCAGAGGTCTTAGAATCAGGACTCAATCTTACCTTTTCTGCAAGTAATGTTGATAAATGCTATTTCCATAATGAACAAATATGGAGTGTCAAGTCAGCATGTTATATTTATTTATATTAAGCACTCTCCTTGTCAGCCAAAATATTATATAGTTCCCTAGATGATGATGGTAATGATATGCTAATAACAGTGCTAATAGTGGTAAAATATCAATAATAATATAACTAGCGTTTTACTAGGGACACTATATAAAATGTCTGTTTTAATATCTCAATAACTCTTTAAGATTAATATACCCCTTTCAATGACAGTAAAACTATGCCCAAGAATTACTCTCCCAAAGACATGCAACTAACAAACATTTATCAAGGTCTAGAAAACAGGCTTAGTAGCTTGTTCTATAGTGGTATGGTTTAGCCATACTCTTATCTCCAGGATTTAGCACATGATGTTTTAAAAACTTTGTTCTACTTCATGTCTTTTCCACCCCCTTCGCCTTTCATTCCTACCAGCAGTCCAAGCACTACTTGTAATAGATGTCTCAAGTCGCCATAGGACTGGGCTACCTGTTCCATTTACCTGCGTTACCCGTTAACTTATCTGAGCTTTCCTGCAAGATATAAATTCCTTGAGAACAGAGGTTATGACACCCTTGTAAATCCTGTGCATACTGAGTGGCTTAACACATATTTGGTGAATAAATTATTACCATGGATTTTTGATGGCAGCTATTACATAGTAAATCCATTGTATGAGCCAGGTGGTTAATTCACTCATCACTAATCCTCATAATAGCTCTATAAAGAAAGTATATTTTTAAAAAATATGTATTTTACCACTATCACTACTGCTACCACTACTACAACTATTATTATTATTGGCATTTTAAAAGTGATTAGAAAGTCAGAGAGTTTAAGTACCTAGGTCTCACTTGCACTGACAAATAATTGACAAAGCTAAGAAAATTGTGTGACTGTAACTTTATCCTCTACTGAAGTAGCTTTTGAATTGGCCATATTAATGTCAAGTGACTAAGCCATGATGCTTTTTAATTTTGCTTGAGTTGCTCCTGTTGCTATCCATCTTTTTCAGCCCTAGGTTGGTGCTATTGAGGAAGAAAGAGAAAATCTCTACTGTTACAAGCGCCTTTGTGAAAGCAGTCTTACCTTTCATCTCCTGGAGTTTCCTGTATTTGCATAATTGTTTTGGCTCTGCTGTCTCTATTGAATCCTCTCTGTCTCCCTAAAGTTAAAGAACAGGGCAGATGCCCATGTGCACACTCCATTCAGGAGTGGCCCTTGGCCACCTCATCTCTCAGTGGCTTTTGTTGTGCTCATCTGTTCAGGAAGCCTGGTTCTACAAGGGCTCATTTTCTGATTAATTGCATTCTCAGATCCTCTAAGAAGGCTGGTGCACCTGCTCTCCACTTCACCGTCTCTTTTGATCTCTCTAGAAATACCCAACTTTGATTATGTGAAAATCTTCTGTAACTGTAATACGTGCCCGAAAAGCAACTGAAAAGCCTCTGTTGTGACTATTTTGACCTGAAAGAGAGGCTATTTTAGGACTTGTGTGTAGTGACAAGATTAAAAAAAAAAAAAAAACACCCAGACCTTCTTGTCTCTGTGTGTAATTTAGTTCAGCAGATAGAAATTGATCCCCCTGATGTCTGGCAGAAATTGTATATATGCGAGATGCACAGTTAACACACTTTTAACATAATTTTTAAAATGCTAGTCTAGTACCAAATAGCTGTTTTCTAAGAAATCATATATTATTGCTGAGAAAGTAAAGGGAAAAACTAGAATTATGACCCCATTTCTAAATAAATACTTAAGATGAAAAGAAAAAAACTGGAAAAACAATCATTATAAACTAATCAACACTATAATCGGAATAGTCACCATATAGCACAATTTATTTCAGGGATGGGGTTATCATCTATTTCTTGACTTCTCACTTTTTACAAAAATTTCTCTAATGGCACTTAGTATTTCCACTTTGTATTCTAACTGTTCTTGTTAATGTCATCTTACTTTTACTTTTCTCTGAATGCTTGCTTGACGAGTATTTCTTTTAAGGAAAATCTTGTATTTTTCTTTATTATGTATTTTAAAAAATCATTTCATGTCCCACCATCTTAGGGCATTGAACAAGGTGGAATCCCAATAATTGCTCAAGAAATAAGTAAATAAATGTGCATTTACCAAGGATTACATGTACATTAATTTATTTCTTTGTTAATTCATCAAGACATCTTAAATATCTGTTATGAGAAAGCACTATGATAGACGTTAAAAACGGAAGTTTAGAGCAATCAAATAAAAAGTTACTAAGACTTGTTATAGCCTTTATATTGACATTACTTAAATGCCTCATTATTTATTCATAACCAGTTACAGAAACAATGTCTTCACATATTGCCTCCAAATACAAACTGTCAGTGGCAATAACTAGAACAGGTAGAATGACATTTCTGAGAAAACTGTCATACAACTTAAGTATTTCATGAAAATACCATTTTTTTCTCATGGGATGAATCATAGATGTGTTAACTTAGGAAAAGTAAATGTTTTATGTGTACCATCTGGAGAATACTTATAAGATTATATTCTTTTATAACTTTTGTGTTTATTTTTTTGAAAAGAGGGCTCAATATAGTCAAGTCATGCTCTCCAAGCATTTAGAAGGGAAATTGGAAGTCAATGACTCCAATTCCTCTGTGAAATTTAAATTCTTACCATACACATATTTGAATACTCCAATGACAGTCAATTCACTGACGTGTTTCAGCCTCTTTCAGTTTATGTCGGCTTCTTTGAGAAACTTTGATTTCTTTATTATTGCCAGTTCTATTTCTTACAATAGCAATATGAAGACAACATGGATATTTCACAAAATTTTGATATCATGGTCATTGTAAGAGTTCAAAGATTATATTTCTGCCTCGACTCACTTTTGCTAAATTTCATTCAGATTCTTTTAAAAAGAAAAGACATTTTTTACTGGCCATAAGACCTTTCTGCCTGGCAACAGAGATCCTATTTTATTCAAGCTAAACTATAGTCTGAAATAATTTAACTCTTAGTGGGAACTTTCATTTCCAATTTCAGTTTAAGCAGATTTCTTATAAGTTGACTGTCCATTAAGAGTAATAGTTGTTTCTCTAGCTTTAAATCTTATTTTCAGTCAAACAAAATGTCTCTTATTTCCCTTTTGGAACATGGGTCTTTCTTGTTCTTTTAGAGTCTCTAATTAGCTCATCTGTTTCAAAATTAGTCAACAATTAGGAACAGATCTAGTTTTGTGTTTACTTTGTTTTTATGAATCATATGTGTAATATGGCTACTTGCTTTTGGTAATCTCTGATCATTTTTTCTTTTCCAAATGGAGAGAAAGATTTTATTCATCCACTATTATTCTATACATTCATCAAGTAACAATACAAGTCTTTCCCTTTTTATTTGAAGCAGAACTCTTTGTAAGAGTGTCAAATATGTTATATGGAAAAGAGAAGAAAAGGATACTAGAGACTTCATAATTTGCATGAAATGAGTGCATATGACAGAACACAATGACTCTTAGTCATTTTTGAATGAACAAATTCTCTGACCCTCTCCCTCTATCTAAATACTATACAGAGAATGTTTAAAAGGTATTAAATGGCTCCATATTTATATCTATCCTATATGTAGCTGAAAGAGTTTGAGACTGGGATCTAAGAGGCCTGAGTGTTTTGCTTGCTTCTTAGTAACGACTGAACATAGTCAAGTCAAAACTATTGATCCTAAGTTTCTCTAAAAAGAGAGGTAATGGGTTCATTAATTTTCTTGGGCTCGTGTTTTAATTTACGTACCCTTACAACTTCTCAGGGTTGTTTCAGAATTGTATGAAATTAAGTTAAATAAAAAACAACACTGCAAAAATGGAATTTTTATCAGTTAAAAACTAGGAGTCTCATTTCACACATATTAACTCAAAACTTTTCAGTTTTCCTTGCATTGTACAAGTGACAGCATTCTGTTGTCATCCAAAGTTGGGGGTCCTTTTCTTTCAAAAAATAAGTTAAAAAAAAAAGAATTAAGCCAAAACTTCTTGAGAAGGTAGCTACTATTAAGTAAATTTACTTTTGGAGCCTTACAAAATGAAAGCCTGGTAGGCTATGACCATTTGCCTTTTTAATCTTCATCTTTTTTTCCTCAGTGAACTCCCCAAAATCTGTCTGTTAAGAGAACTGTATCTGTTCATTTTTATACCTAGATTAGTAATTGCCTTAAAATCTAGATTGGCCTGAATAAATGGGTACATCTTTGAATAAGGTACTAATGTCACCATTTGAAAAACATTTTCAGCTATAAGCTCTTCATAAAAGTAGGGTAAAAAATAATTCTGAATTGGTTGCATTTAGGCTACTTTTTTTTCAGTGACATTTCCTTCACTCTCACATATTGTGGGATAGCCTATAGTCACAGGCTTTCTACTTTGTAGATGTGAGTATTTGTTAAATATTTTAGCGAATATGCACAGAGATTTTTATAGTAGGACCTAAGATGACAGAGATGTCTTTGTGTGTATGTATTTAATCATACATAAACAGAAGAGTTCAAAGTAGCCCTAATGCTCCTTCAATGTGGAAGAATATTCTGCTAACCCAAGAACTTACAATGGAGGGAAGTGTCTTTTCAAATAAACAGTGTTGGGAAAACTGGAAAACTACATGTAAAAGATTTAAATTATAACATTTTCTTACACCATATATAACAATAAACTCAACATGGTTTAAAGGCCTAAATATAAGACCAGAAATCATAAAACTTCTAGAAGAAAACATAGGCAGAACACTCTTTGACATAAATTATAGCAAAAAATTCTTTTGATCTGTCTCCTAAAGCAAAACAAAATAAGACTAACTAAATGACACCTCAATTAAATTTAAAAGCTTTTACACAACAAAGGAAACAATCTATAAAATGCATACAGAACCTACTGAATGGGGCAAAATATTTGCAAATGATATGACAGACAAGTGTTTAATATACAGAATATATAACTAGTCCATACAATTCCATATTAAAAAATTAGAAAATGGGCAGACGACCTGAACAGACATTTTTTTCAAAGAAGACAAACAGATGGCCAATAGGCAAATGAAAGGTGCTAATCAGAGAAATACAAAGCAAAACCACAATGAGATATCACCTCACATACATCAGAATGGCTGTCATCCAAGAGACCATAAATAACAAATGTTGGTAAGGATGTGGAGAAAAGGGAACCATAGTATACGCTGTTGGTGAGAATGTCAATTAGTGTGGCCACAGTGGAAAACAGTAAGGAGGTTCCTCAACAAAATAAGAATAGAATCACCATATGATCTAGCAATTCCATTTCTGCAAATATATCTAGAAAAAATGAAAACACTAATTCAAAATGATGCATGTGCCCTAATGTTCATAGCAGCACTATTTACAATAACCAAGACATGGAAGCAACCCAAATGCCCCTCAATGGATGATGTGGGGCCTATGTACATATGTATACACACATACACACATAAAGGTCTATTTCTCAGCCATACAAGGGAATGAAATTTTGTCATGTGCAATAACATGGTTTGATCTGGGAGGTATTATGCTTAGAAAAATAAATCAGCAGAGAGAGGCAAATACTATATGTTATGACATATATTTAATCTAAATAATAAACAAAAGATGATAACAAAACAGAAACAGAGCTATGTATATAGAGAAAAGAACAGTGGTTACCAGCAGGGGGAAGGAATTGGGGAGGGACAAGATAGTGGTAGGAGATTAAGAGGTATAAACTACTATGTATAAAATAAATAAGCTATATGCATATATTGTATAGCATAGAGAATATAGGCAACACTTTATAATAACTTTAAATGTAATATAATCTATAAAACTTTGAATCACTATGTTGTATGCCTGAAACTAGTATCATAAATCAACTCTACTTCCATAAAAAATTTAAAGAAGAGTATTTGCCAATTCACTATACACCTTGCTTCTTATTTCCAGAAACAAAATATTTTTCTACCCCCTTTCTCTTTAAGGCAATTAGTTTATAATCAAAGAAAAGACATAAAATGGCAAGGCATTTATTCTGGATGTCATCACGTTGATCTAACAATAAAAGCACTTCATTGAGGGACAAAGAGACTAGTGGCAAGAACAATACTTCAGGCATTTGTCAAAATACCAGAAAGGTGCATTTTAGTACACGCAAATTATACCTCAACATATGCGTGCTTTGCCACTCAGTCGTATCCAAGTCTTTGCGGCCCAATAGACTGTAGCCTGCCAGGTTTATCTGCCCATGGAATTTTCCAGGCAAGAATACTGGAGTGGGGTGCCATTTCATACTCCAGGATATCTTTATGAACCTGCATCTCTTGTCAGGCAGATTCTTTACCACTAGGAACACCTGAGCAGCCCTTATACCTCAATAATGGATCCTTAAATAAAGTGATAAAGAAGAACAGTGGAAGAAGAGGGTGAGTGGTGCCAAGCGCTTATGTATTTGAGGACATATTCAGTTTAAGATTGCTTATTTCCATGGTGCCCAATCACATTCCTACTTGACATCATCTTGGATCACAGATTACTTTTGAGATTGCTAAGGCAATTGCTTTGCTCAAGGTAAAGCACTGTAACTACAACCAGGGCTCTCCAGTCCAGAGCATCTTTGTTTGGTACTGAAATTTTGGACTCATGTTTTCTAGATTCTCGCTTGGCACTTAAGTTTTCACTAAGTGGAAACACAGGACATTGAATAACGAATATGACAGCCCTGGACAAAAAAGATGTCAATTTTTGAATAAATATAATTCTCATCTACCAGGAGGAAAGTTTTGAATCTCATAAACTATTTCTTTTTATTGCTCTTCAAAAGGTTTCAAAGGGATGAGATTTCAGTCACCAACAGCACCAAACAACCTCCATCATGCCTCTTTTTTTTTGGCTCTTCTTCCTGACTCACACTTTCCAGTCACTCAATCTCCTTTCCTGGCATATTTTTCTTTGACTCAGGTTCTTCTTTCTAAGGGGTAGCCAAGTCTATGGCAGAGAGGGAGAAGGACTAACATGCAATAGGAACTAATTTGGTCCTCATATTCTTTTTAAATTTTATATGCATTATTTAATCAGTTCTCACATTATTATGAGGTAAGATTATTATTCCTACTTAACAAATTTAGGAATTGAAACTTAAAGAGAACAGTGTTTCTCAAAGACCATGATTATTATGTAGCCAATCCTTCTAACTTTAAACTCAGCATTTTCCTGCAAAACTGAATTGTCTCAGGTGGAAATATATCTACTATTCAGCCAGTAGATTTTCTTAATCTGCAGTTACACCTGTTTTAAAAAAGAACTATTAATAAAAGGCATTGCTTTTAAAAAAATAAATTAAAATTAACTCTCTCATTCTGCACCCCCAGAAAAATATAAGCATGAGCAATCATTGTATGATTCCTCATATTGGTAGGAGTAGGTCATACATGTTTTTGTTCCAACAGCTCCTGTAGAAAGCTTGTCTTTACACATATTATGGTATATTCACTTAGATTCCTACTTAAAGCTTAGCACTGAGTAAAATTACTAATATATCATAACATAGCCTATTATATTTAAAATATTAATCATCTCAATTAGTGTATAAGTTATTCCAAACCTAAAAGAAGTTAAGTGACTTGAAGGCCTCCATTGCTAATAACTAACATAGAAGGAAAGAACATCAATTTATCTGACCCAAATCCTGTGCTCTTTCCAGGCTTTGAACATTTATTTAATTGGTATCAACCATGACAATATTTGACCCCAACTGTTAGAAAAGCTGTTCTCAATATTGATTTTATTATTTTTTTACAAGATAAAAATTCTCTAACATTACAAATATTATGAAAGGTAAGAACTTGAAATAACGAGTTAATGTTCCAAATTTGATGGTATCTAACCTCATGAGAAGAGTTGACTCATTGGAAAAAAACTCTGATGCTGGGCGGGACCGAGGGCAGGAGGAGAAGGGGACGACAGAGGATGAGGTGGCTGGATGGCATCACGGACTCGATGGACGTGAGTCTGAGTGAACTCCGGGAGATGGTGATAAACAGGGAGGCCTGGTGTGCTGCGATTCATGGGGTCACAGAGAGTCGGACATGACTGAGCGACTGAACTGAACTGAACTGAACATAAATGTAGCCCCTTATATTTATCTCACAATTATCCGATTTCTTGTTTGCTCATTAGCATTCTAAAATGAAACTAATTATGATGCAAATAAAATTTTTACAATAGCCCAAAGTATCCCACCTTAGGTCTCATAAAGAGACTAATGCGAGCTGGAGTTTCTTCTTCCTCACTCAATAAGTGGATCACTTAACAACCTCCTCAATCTTCTATAGCACTTTAGGGATTTCAAAGAACTTTCATATAATAATTTGACTCTAATCCCATGTGGTGGGAAATGTAGGGAATATTATTGCCATTTTACAGGTGAAATGGATACTCATATAAGCTAGAGTACCTGCCAAAGAATAGAAGAGTACTTTGAATATCTTTAAATTTTATTCAGTATATTCCAAATAATGGAATTGTTGTATGCATTACCTCCGTACACTGAGCATTAGAAAGTGGTCAATTAGGATATTATTGCTTATTGGCATTCCTGCAGCTGGCTTTTTGTATCTATGACTATTGTTTTCATATTGGCAAGGATTGATTAATCCTCACCAATAGAGTTCAGTGATTAAGGGTGAAAAGCCACAACTGTCAATGGCAGTGGGAATGCAGATGTGTATAACCCTAAGGAAAATGATTAATGTGTAGAATTCACAAATGTCTAGTTAAGTAGGTTGAACACAGGACCTGTGACATACAAAATCAGACAGATTTTGGTACCATGACCATATGAAGCTAATGGAGGAAAAGGAAGCAGATTTCAACTTCCTGTTGAAAGAAAAAAGAATATCAGGATCCTAGCCAGGTAGGCTGATTTCAGTTTCAGTAATATCATCCAAACCATGATCACTATCATCACTAATTTGATGATAAAGAATACTATCTTTGAACTATATACATAACTATACATACCACAAGCCCTTTAATACCTCCAACCATCTACATGTTAACTTCTAATATCCTTCAATATTTTCCACAGCTTATGTTTTGTACTCCTATGTCAAAGACTCAATGAGATAGGTAACTATGTGTTACATCATTAAGTTGCAGATAAGAGGACAGAAGTTAAGAATGGTTATGGAACATTTTCAAGTGTCTTCAGTTTCTAAGAGGTGAATCAGGACTCAGAGCTCTGTTCTTACCTAATGCACAACTGCTGCTTGACACAAGGAACTAGAGACTTCAGCTATAAACAAGAGCAGCAGCACCTGAATCCTGTGGACAAGGTTTCACATAGTGAGTTATGTGATTAATTGTGTGGTTTTGGTGGCCTGTCTTAAATGAGGGTTCAAGATACTGTACCAAGACGATTTCAATTCCAGACACTTCACTCACTTCACCTGCCCCTACCATGCAGCAGTGTAAAAGAAATTAATAAACTGTCCCTTGAACTTGTCAGAATTTTCTTAGACTTGAACTTTGGCTAAAGTTCTGGAGTAAGAAAATTAATATCTAAAGTCAAGGAAAGCTGCATGAGCCAATTACTGGTTTTCTAGATATGACATGCTTTCAAGTAGTAAAGTAAAACAGCTCCTTGGGTTTTTATCCACAAAGCTTCTCAACTGAGTAGACGATGGGAGAAATTAAAGTCTGGGCTCTATCCTCTTTTATATAATATTCATTAAGATTTTAAATGCCCATGATAGATTTCTTTGTTAGCATTTTTCATTACCCTTTCTTTATGGTCATTCTTCACTCAATTTTCAATCTATGCGACAGTCCTTGCAGCTAAGGTAATTTGAATTAAATTTTCAGCAAGATCTTTTTTGTATGTGTGTTTGTAAATTGCTATCAACTTGTTTTATTGCAATCAAGATATTTTCCATCCACTCTATTCCTCTATCCACTAATTCAGTGAGCTTATCAAAAAAGCAATCAAGTTTGTCTGGCATAACGTGTTCTTTATAAATTTAGCATGGCCCCAGAGAATGTAATTTGCTATTTATTAGGAAAGCAGGCGACAGAAGCATGAGGTTTTTTTTTTTTTAAGCCACACTCCTCCAGAGGACCATTGCACAGACTGATTTTTGGTTTGAAAGGGGAACCATAATCTGTTCTCTTTAAAGGCATGGGCCCCTAAGGTAAGGGGTGAGTCTCTAAAAACTCACATAGAAATTTCAATTTTTGAAACTGAATGGATTTACAAAGGACTGTATCCTAATGTTAAATCAAAGGCCTTGAAGTGTCATAACATGGCATCTGAAAATCTGTGGCTGGTCAGAGCTAAAGCTCACAGTCAGTCCTGTTAAAACCTGAGGGGGTCTGAAAGGGCTTGCCATCGGCCATACATTTTAAGTATTAACCTTTTAATTGACTTCATTATACTTTTTTTATTGGACCTATTTAGTTAATTTTTCTTGAAAAAAATAATTTTTTTAAATAAACTTTGATATCCTCCCTTTCCCCCTGTGTGTATTAGCATCAGGAAGGGCATAAATAAGTGCAAATAAATAAAGCATTTAAAAAACTCCTGGTAAATCAAGTCAGTTTACACGTAGATTAAGTAAAACAGTTCTTCTAAAGAGCCTGCAAAATTAAAGTACTCTTTCTCCAAATTTAGCAAGTAGATGGATTGTTTAAATGCTGTTTGGAATTCCATTCACATAAAATCAGAATTACAGATTCTGATCCACCAACTTCAGAAGTAGTCATCTTTCAAAATCATCTCTTAAGGTGAATTTGACAAAGATGTCCCTAAAGCTACACATTGAGGAAACACACATGTTTTAAAGTACTACTGAATTGGAAGAAATTATTAATATGCACACACACAAACACACACACACATATATATATATACATACACATATATTTATATATTCACATATCTTTTATTCTGCTGTAGTAATGTAATTGTTAGCATTTATAGAGTACCAAAACACCCTATTAAAAATGTGAGATGCATGGCAGTTATGCACACTCTTTCTACTGTTGTTTTCTTTGGCCAGAAACTATTTTCTGGCCAAAATATATAACATATCTATATATAAATATAGATATAGCTATTGATATATATATCAATATATATTATATATAAATAATATATATAACATGGTCCCAAACTATTTTCAGTGGACAATGGGATATATCACCTTCCTGTTAACCTGGGAAGAAGACTGGTGAGTAACCCTGCCCAGTGTCTACTGACATCCTGAAATAAAATAAATCTGTACATTCCAAAAAGTGAGACCTAACCCAGGCTCTGAGTATGAAGAAAAATACATAAGAACTAGTTCAGTTCAGTTCAGTCGCTCAGTCAGTCGTATCCGACTTTGCGACCCCATGAATCGCAGCACGCCAGGCCTCCCTGTTCATCACCATCTCCCGGAGTTCACTCAGACTCACATCCATCAAATCCATGATGCCATCCAGACATCTCATCCTCGGTCGTCCCCTTCTCCTCCTGCCCCCAATCCCTCCCAGCATCAGAGTCTTTTCCAATGAGTCAACTCTTTGCATGAGGTGGCCAAAGTACTGGAGTTTCAGCTTTAGCATCATTCCTTCCAAAGAAATCCCAGGGTTGATCTCCTTCAGAATGGACTGGTTGGATCTCCTTGCAGTCCAAGGGACTCTCAAGAGTCTTC
>SJYT01006542.1:0-18852 GCA_006410635.1 Cephalophus harveyi | reverse complement strand
TCGGCAAAGTAATGTCTCTGCTTTTGAAAATACTATCTAGGTTGGTCATAACTTTTCTTCCAAGGAGTAAGCATCTTTTAATTTCATGGCTGCAATCACCATCTGCAGTGATTTTGGAGCCCCCAAAAATAAAGTCTGACACTGTTTCCACTGTTTCCCCATCTATTTCCCATGAGGTGATGGGACCAGATGCCATGATCTTCGTTTTCTGAATGTTGAGCTTTAAGCCAACTTTTTCGCTCTCCTCTTTCACTTTCATCAAGAGGCTTTTTAGCTTCTCTTCACTTTCTGCCATAAAGGTGGTGTCATCTGCATATCTGCGGTTATTGATATTTCTCCTGGCAATCTTGATTCCAGCTTGTGTTTCATCCAGCCTGGCAGTTAGCACGATGTAATCTGCATATAAGTTAAATAAGCAGGGTGACAATATACAGCCTTGACATACTTCTTTCCCAATTTGGAACCAGTCTGTCATTCCATGTCCAGTTCTGTTACTTCTTGACCTGAATACAGATTTCTCAGGAGGCAGGTCAGGTGGTCTGGTAGTCCCATCTCTTTAACAATTTTCCATTGTTTATTGTGACCCACACAGTTAAAGGTTTTGATGTATTCAATAAAGCAAAAGTAGATGTTTTTCTGGAACTCTCTTGCTTTTTTGATGATCCAGCAGATGTTAGCAATGTTCTCTGGTTCCTCTGCCCTTTCTAAATCCAGCTCATTTTTAAAGCATTTTATTTACTGACAATACAAGAAGATGCAGGCTTAAGCTCGGTTTGTATTTTTTTCTTGTCCTAATTCTATGATCAACGTGGAGTATTTTTTTCTTTTATTAAAGAATGGCATTTAGAAGCCATGATCTAGACATTGAGTATGCTTGAGGCTTCTGAGGTGTCACTCCTTCTAGGACCTCTAAGAAAATAGATTTAGGAAAAATGTGTGTGTGTTGGTGTGTGTATATACACACACACAGAAATACTAGTTTTTCATTTCTTTGTATATCTATTAAATAAATATGAGTTTATATTGCTATATCTATATGACTAATTCATAAGCACATTATTCACTCTAACATTCCCCTTACTTATATGATGTATTTTTCTGACAGTGAGAAATCTAGCACTCAGTAGCTACATTATATTCACTTTTCTTCTTAAACATAGTATAAAAACAATGGCTTTTTTATAAAGCCATTTGAGAATTTCTAAATAGTACCCTGTGATAAACACATGAATAAGTATATTAGAATGTTGATGTGAAGTTCTTTTTGTCATTAATCTTACATATTTTGAGGAAACATTACTTCAAAGTTATTTAGGTTAGTGCATATCTTCTTTACCTCTTTAAATATGCCATCTATTGTGTAACACAACTAGATACATTTTTCAGTGTGCATTAAACCTTGGATGCTCCTACCTCAGTCCCACAAACTGGTTTTTGTTTCTTTAGTTCTAGGAACATTTTATGTAGACTTGGAAAGGCAGATTTTCTGCATAGTCCAACACGATATTTGTAAATTGAGTCAGTTTCTATTCTTCATTTCCAATCTGTTTTTCCTTTTTCTTTCCTTATTATACTGACTAGGATTTCCAGTGTATTGTTGAATAGAAGTGAGAGAACTTATCTGCTATTTACTAAACTTGATAGAAAAATATTCAGTGTTTCATTATTTAATATGATATTAGCTTTAGATGCATTATGTTAGGTTTCTCATAACTTTTTATGCCTGTAATCTTATTTTTTTATTTAGGAATATGGTATATGGCAGTAGATACTGTAGTAAATATTCTTTTTTCATCTGTATGACTGTGAGCATGTATTTTCTTCTGATTGGCTTTGGTATGCCTATTTGTGTTGATTTAATCAGGAACTAGACAAGGTTTGATGTTTTCCTAGCACTAAGGGCAGGGAGGAGGCTCCAGACTGACTGTTCTCTTCTGGGTCTTTGCTGACTCCTCCAAGGTTACCTTTCAAGATGAAATAGCAAAAGGCAGTAAAAGCTATGGCCACAGTATTCTTTACCTCTTTCCAGTATGAGGTGGAGTCTGTGTTCTTTAAACTTGAATCTGGGCTAGCTATGTTACTTACTTTGGTCAATAGGATTAGAAAATGGTATTCTTAGTTGTCAAGAGACCTTGTAACTTCCAGCCTTGATGCTCATGGAACTCTGCATGAAAACACGCTATTCTGCTATAGCATGAGTGACGCATGACCTAGTTCTCTCCTTCCTTGGCCAGCAGCCAGCCAGTTGCCAGTCATTGTAGATACTTGAATGAGACTTTTGACCATTGGCCGAAGGCAAATACATGAATCAATCCAGCCAAAATCATAAGAAAAACTGTCTGAGCACAGCCAAATTACATATGCACAGAATTGACCTCAGGGATGGATGGTATAAGCAAGACTCTGATTTCCTCCTTTTTCTTCTATTTTTTCAAGATAGAGAACTAGAAGGATTTTGCTCCTGCTATTTGGTTATAAATCCCTTGTGTGGTATCCTCTTCTTCTTTAGTCTACTGCTCTTCTCTCTTGATTAATGAGGCAAATTTTCATAATACTAAAAACTCTGGTATTTATCCCCACAGCCTTCTTTCAAGACAATAGATTCACTGCAGACAAATCTGTTTATACAATTTAAAATTCAGACATTATTAATGGACCATTGGTTTGAACTTGATGCTCCAAAGCAGTAAAAGCATTTATTTCAGTGGTGGAGAAGTCTGGGAATTCACAGACTAATGATTCAAGGAGCATTGATTCAATATCAATAGGTATTACACATTTTATCATTTACTAACCATAGTGATTCATTTTTATCTTTTCTAGTTACATCCATCACTAATTCATTACTTGTCATTCCATTTTCTTAGTCTGCTGTACATATTTATTCTTGTTTTTTATATTGAACTATCTAAAGTGACTCATAGTTATCAGGTTATTTGTTGCTGGTAACATTTTCTCCATTTGTAATGATTACTTCTTTATAGCAAATGGGCTTCCCTGGTGGCTCAGACAATAAAGAATCTTCCCACAGTGCAGGAGACCTGGGTTCAATCCTTGGGTCAGGAAGATTCCCTGGATAAGCAAATGGCAACCTACTCCAGTAACTTGCCTGGAGAATTCCATGGACGGAGGAATTCTGGTGGGCTACAGTCCATGGGGTTGCAAAGAGCTGGACATGACTGAGTGAGTAACACTTTCACTTCCACTTTATACCATCTGTTTGGAAACTTATAATCATTTTTCTTATACTTGATAGAAACCCCTTATGTAGAACATTTTATCAAAAGAAGTGTAAGTGAAAGGAGAAGGGGTTGTTAGTTCTCCAGTATTTACTTTATCAAGGGAGTAAACTTTAAAATATCTACCCAGTTTCTGGTATGAAAAAGAAATATTTCTTTAAAAGTCTCATTAACTTTAGGGTAAAGTCTTCACTGCTTATTTTGTGAGGCCCTATAGCTTTGGAATGCTGACAAACTTAGGAATAAAACTAGCTCCATCTCATTATGCTAAATCTTAAAAGTATATTCACTCCCTCACATACACAGAGAATAACAAATATGCATCCATTTTATTGTGGCGCTCTTCTCTGCCTTGTCTTACTTGACAAGGTCTACATATATTTTCAAGATAGCTTTTTCTGATTTTTTTTTTTCACTCTCCTGTTTGACTTTTTCAGGTTCATAATAAACTGTTTCTTTGTGATATCAGAACTTTTGCACTTAGCTTTATAATTTCATAATATGGTGCATTCATTGAAGGACAGAGCCCTTGTCACACTAGTCTTCATATAAAGCTACAAGAATCAAGACCATGACTACCTTGCTTTTCATTCTCTTCCCATCATCTAACATAGATACTGACACAATAAAAAATAAAATACTTGAGGAGAAGATTAGCTTGTGTATTACTGATGTGAAGAGATGACTCATTGGAAAAGACTCTGATGCTGGGAAAGATTGAAGGCAAAAGGAGAAGAAGGTGGCAGAGAATGAGATGGTTGGATGGCATCATCAACTCAATGGACGTAAATTTGATTAAACTCTGGGAGAGAGTGGAGGACAGGGACTTAGCGACTGAGCAACAACAATTACATATATACAAAATAATCAAAACACAGAAAATACAGCATGTCTTTCATGAAGTTAATGGATCATTGATGAATAGATATCAAGAAAAAAATTACTTTACAAAATAAAAATAGATTTTCAGTTAGAAAGCCATAGAGAAATTTTGCAAGAATTCCATTTTTAAAACAGTTATCAAAACATAGTATATGAAAGCTTAGTTATATTTGGGTAAAATCAAATGAAGTACTCTAGTGGAGTAAAAGCAAAGTCAAAATACATACACGTCACTTTAGATAGAAATATATATCATAGAGCTAAGACATATTACCTTAAAATTTTCCCTATAAATCTTAATACATGGACAGCAAATATTGAATCCATATCACATTAATTACAGACCTTAGCTTATAATGAAATGGATTTTAACATTATCTTCTCTCTGTACACATTATGGCTAAAGACTGATCAGAATACACTCTCCTTTGCAGCAGAGAATTATTAAGTTCATGGAGCACAACCATTTTTTATAGTTCTATAATCCTTTGTTCAAGTCAATTCCTCAGACATTTATTGAACATTCACTTGACAGAGTTCATTGTTTTAAGTACTAAATATTTAGTCTGATTTGAAGACTAGAACAATAGTGACTGAAATTTATTTCCAGCTCAGGTATAAGAGACCTAAAAAATTCTAAATGTGAATCTAAAAATGCTGGTATCCTGCAAAATTCTGATAGGTTCTATACCTTTAAAATGTCATCAGTAAGAAAGAAATAGCTATCTAAGAATAAAGTGCAGGGGTAGGGAGGGAGAGATGTGCCTCAGATCAAATATATATTAGCACAAAATTAAAATGTATTGATAGTGAGGTTCACCAACAAATGGACGTAAAAAGTCAGATCACCTGAGATGTGTAGTATTCATGGGTTGGCAAGAAAGCCAGAGAAAGGAAATTATGAAATATATGCTGTGTTTCAGGTAAGAAGCACAGGCTCTTTATGAAGCACTATAGCCTTATCCCTGCCAATGTGTTCCTATGTGTTGTTAACTGATTAAGTCTCAAAGATTTGTTATTTATCAGTATAAAGAAAGGCAAACATTAGAGGTCAACACAAATATGATTAGATTAGCAAAATGTCAACACAGAATCTTAGAACAAATCTCCTAATTGTAGGTGTTAGATTATAGTGGATGCTCTATTCTTACTAATTGAACAAAGATATAGAAATTACCTGGCATAAAAATGCAGAATTTCTGCATTAGATCACTTAATGCATACTTAAAAACTACTTACCTGATTTTCACACTGTTATATTTGGAAAAAGACCTGTTTTTTCACTACTAGTCTAACAACTCATCTACACTCAGTGCATGGAATCTGAGACTTTTCCTCCCCTTGCCATCCCCACTCCACTTAAGAGAAGCACATGACCCACATTTGGAGAATCAAAGTCTGATTCAGGCAGAGACATATGTTCTGAAATAGTCCAGTGCTATTGGCTAAATATTTATGTTTCCCCCTATGCTGAAGTCCTAATCCTCAGTATGATAATATTTAGAAGTAGGGCCTTTGGAAGGTAATTAAGTCGCAAGTGTGGTATCCTTATAAGACATGGATAATGAAGTTAGGGTACAGATATACAATGGAATATTATTCAACCATAAAAAAGAACACAGTTGAATTCTAATGAGGCAGATGAACCTAGAGCCTATTATGAGTGAAATAAGTCAGAAAGAGAAAAACAATATTGTACATTAACACATATGTATAGAATCTAGAAAGATGGTACTGATGAATCTATTTGCAGGGCAGCAATGGAGACGTAGGCATAGATAGAGAATAAGCTTGTATATGTAGTGGAAGAAGGAGAGGGAAGAATGAAAGAATAACATTGAAACATGTACATTAACATATGCAAAATAGATAGCCAGTGGGAATTTCCTGTATGATGCAGGGAGCTCACACCTGGTGTTCTGTGACTACCTAGAGGGGTGGGATGGGGTGGAGAATGGGAGGGAGATTCAAGAGGAAGGGGACATATGTATAATTATGACTGATTCATATTGATGTATGGCAGAAACTAACACAATATTGTAAAGCAATTATCCTTCCATTTAAAAAATTAAAAGAAAACAAAATATAGAAAAATAAAAATATCAACAAAAAAAGACAGACATGAGAGAGTGTGCTCCCTCTCTCTCATTCTTGCAACCACATGAGGACACAGCAAGAAGACATCCATTTGCAAACCAGGAAGAGGGCTCTCACCAGAACCTGACCACCCTGACACCCTGATCTCAAACTTCCCAGTCTCCAGACTGTGAGAGATAAATTTCTCATTAAGAGACACAATCTGTGCTATTATCAACCCAACCAGATTAAGATATTTAGCAAAAATAAAACAGTACTCAGAGATGAAAAGGTCTGCAGTCAGAACTTAAACATCCAGCTTACCATTATCAGACAAAGCTACAGGAGGTGCCAGGTGAAACTATTGTTTCACTTCATTTGCAGAAATGGCCAAAATTATGCTCCTCCCTGCATCTATTCCTCTTTGTAATTTTACTTTACCACTCCCACAATCAATAGGCTTCAATGACCCCAACCCCTTCAATGTAGGCTAGTCTTGTGACCTTCTTTGATTAATAGAATGTGGTATGAGTATCACTGGACCAAGTTTCAACCCTCATCCTAGGCCTCAAAATGACTTTATTCTTCTTGCTCTTGCTACCTTGCCAGAGTCATGTGATCAAGCCCAGGATTAGCTTGCTGGATGCTGAGGATATGGTCCAGTCATTCCTTTAACTTCAGCAGACAGCCAGCAACTACCCAGCAGATTCACAATGTAACTATGACCAAAAGATGACTTTAGCTGAGATAAGAACCCCTCAGCTGGCCAGACCAATTACTGACCTACATGATCATGAGCTGTGCAAATGTTTATTCTTTTAACCACTAAGTTTTGGGGTAGCTTGTCATGTATTAAAAGCCGATACCCTAACCAACTTAGCAGGAAAGAAATCAATTCTTAATGGTATTGCTTATCTCTGAATCCAGTTACTCTTTGACATTTTATTTTCATTAATAAATTCCTTTTATTCCTTAATCTAGTAGGAATTGAGTTTTTCTGACAATTGCAACAGAGGAAGGATCCTTGCTGACTCACCTACTGACCAATGTATGTGATCCCAGTTTCCATCCCTTTAATCTGTTCTACCCACTACAAATGTGAACATAATCCTCTGTTGCATAAAATGCTTTTGTGACTTCTTATCTCCTTTTTAGTGTATTTGAAAGTATTTGCATGGTCCTTAGTTTATACTCTGTATAGGTCTTGACATTAATTAACTGTCAATAGTGAGCTTGTTATATATTCCCACACCCTAGGAATGCCATCTTAATCACTGCCATTGAATGCATCAAAAACTGTACCATACAATGATACTTTTAGGAATGACAGTTTCTTTACCATAAATGTCCTTCCATATTTGTCTCCTTTCCTGACTTCTTATTTTTTCAAGAAGAATCTCCTTTAGCAAACATTTAACAAACATCATGGGCTTCCCAGGTGACACAGTGGTAAAGAATCCATCTGCCAATACAGGAGATGCAAGAGATGCGGATGCAATCCCTGGGTTGGGAAGATCTCCTGGAGGAGGAAATGGCAACCCACTCCAGTATTCTTGCCTGGAAACTTCCATGGACAGAGGAGTCTGGCGGGCTATGGACCATGGGGTTGCAAAGAGTCAGATAAGACTGAACACACACAATAAACATCATAGGCTTTATAAAGAGACCATCCTCTGTGCTCTGATTGGGTGACATAGCTTTTGAGCTATCTGATGATGCTATAAGACATAGGAGACTGTGCTTGATGGATTTCTTTCTTCCTAGGACTTGAACCAGGGCTCCCCAGATAATACATATTTAATGTGCCTCGATGAACACACACACGCACACACACACACACAACCAAATGATTTTATTCAATGCACCAAATCATTAACTAAAGTTGTACCTTAAAATTTTTTAATCTTATTTTGGTCATTCCCTTTTCCTTTCCAATTAAAATGGATATTGTAACTACTGATAAAATTACCTAACAATTCAACTCCTGAATTATATTAAAATTTTAATCCAAATTAAAATATATTTGGGGTATACTCAAGGAAGCATATCTATGAAATAGAAATTGCTGCCAGGCACATTTATTAATTTCAGACACTTAAACATATAACAAGATCTAAAAAGACTGTAATTGAAATCCAAGAGTTAATTGTTCTCTGCCTGTGGTTCCTTGAACTGATCGGTGTATAATTGTGCTAGATGTTTCTTATTTTGCCTTCTTATCTTCATATAAATCAACATCTCTCCTTCTTTAATTAGGATACTCTACATTTTTCACACTTTTGATTTTTAATAATTTTACTCAATTCTCTATGTTGATTGCATTTTTTAGCACCACAAAATTAGACTTTTCTAAAGTCTGATATACTTACAGTGTTATGCCCTTGCAAACATTTCTTTTTATATGAAATTTGAGAAGTCTTTTGAGATGGTTAGATTAGTGTTAAGTGGAAGTAGGACACATTCAAAAAAGCATTAAGGGAAAAATCTTATGTGGAATTTTAGCATAAAATGACAAAGGAAAAAGACAACTGGCACTTTTAATTGATTTGATACAGTTGACAGCTAATAGTAGAAAATGATATTTCCATCATTTAGGGTACAAATTAAACTCTTCATTGTATACTATCTGAATGTTAAACATACTTCCTAAAATAGATATGTATTTACAAGGAACAATTCAAGCAAGCTTCTAAATTCCATGCAAAAAACAATGTGTATATCTTCCCCATAAAATAGAGCTTCAAACTGTTTGACTTTATATTTTCATACTTTTTCAAACTTCCTTGGTTGTGAGTAGAGACAGAGTTAGGGTGGAATGCTGTCACAAACCAGTAAACAAATAGCCTTTATTTATAACCAAAACATATTAATGTGATTAACTTATGGCTGCTGATGACTCATAAGAAGCACAAATCTTATTCTACTTTTTTTCCTTCCATAATTTGGAATCACTAAAAGAGCTCTTATCTCTATTAGGCTGTAAGAGCTATTTCATATTAAATTAGAATTTTGCAGAATTTTGGTTTTATTTTTTGTCATCTCTTAATATGCCTTCCATAGCAGGAGTATCTGAAAATAGAAGTTGATTAACACTAAATTTCTTATTTTCCCCAAGTTTGAAACCATTCAACAATGGCTCAATAGCACACTAGAGGAAGACCAAGTTTGGATTCAGGAACCCTGGCCTGTTTCAGCAAACTAGTGAACGTTTTAGTTATTTCTGTGTCTGCTTCCCCCCACTGTAAAGTGAACACAATATCATGAGTGTTGCCCTTAGTGCAGAATTGTTTTAAAGATAATCAAATATAAGGCACCTGTCAATGGCTTTGAAATATACAATCCCTTATCACATGAAAAGGGTCATCAGAATTGAAATATTAGAAAGCATTTTGTCTCTCTAAAATTTGTGAGCCATGTGATAACTCTCAGGATGTTGGTCAAAAAAGGGATGTAAATGTTAATGACAAAGAAGAAAAAGCAGATCATGACTTTGTTCAAAAAGTAAAAAGTAAAGTAAAGTCACTCAGTCATATCCAACTCTTTGCGACCCCATGGACTGTAGACTACCAGGCTCCTCTGTCCATGAGATTTTCCAGGCGAAAGTACTGGAGTGGGTTGCCATTTCCTTCTCCAAGGGATCTTCTCAACCCAGGGATCGAACCTGGGTCTCCAGCATTGCACACAGATACTTTACCATCTGAAATATATCACTAATTTCTATGAGTGAGTGTGTGTGTGTATATACATATATCATGAGTATAAAAAATCAGATAATATTGAAAATATTAATACTCATTATCAAGACAAAATAATGGGTTTCTGGTTCAACAATGCAACTGATTGACCTCCAAAGTAGTGTCTCCCAAATTCTAATAAAAGGAAAAAATTTAATAAAAATAAGGCACTTAAATTTGAAATACAAGCACTAACAGTCTAATGACAGAAACTAGAAAGGATCCTATGTAACAAATGTCATCATTAAAATTTATTCAGATATTGCCATAAGAAGTTGAAAAAAAAGAAAGTGTTAGTCGCTCAGTTGTGTATGATTCTTTGTGACCCCATGGACTGTAAGCTTGCCAGGCTCCTTGGTCCATGGGGATTCTCCACGCAAGAATACTAGAGTGGGTAGCCATTCCCTTCTCCCAGGAATCTTCCCAACCCAGGGATAGAACCCAGATCTCCTACACTGCAGAAGGATTTATTTGAGCCACCAGGTAAGCCTAAATCAGGAAGGTAAGGGGGCTTATATTTCTTCTATCACCTGTCTCTAGCAACAACTAGTGAATTGTTCTCTCTAACACTAAATGGTTATTGCATGGGTTGCTAGAATTCTGTTATGTCTCCCCAATCTATACTATGCTAGCCTACTTAAAAATAAGTTAACTGAGAAGGAAGTAACCTACTCAGTCCTGCAAATTATTTTTTTGGAGGAAAAACTGAATCTAGAACTTTTATCTTCTTTATCCATTCTTGATACTAATGCTGCAGAATAAGCATTTCATTTGCAGCTGCTTTTAAAAATAATAACAATAAAGTAAATGGAAACTTTTTCCCAAAATGTATTCAGAAACATAGTAGATATGTACCTATTTGCTATCTTGATCTCATTTCCCATGCTAGAATGAGCCTGTTATGTTTTTTAAAAAATAGATTAACCATGTAGGAAATGACCAAAAGTACCAAAACACCAAATTATTTCTAACAGTAATGCCAATTTACAGCTCATTAATTCAATATTCTATTCTTGTTCAACTTTCCAACACAGAATCCTCCACTCAGTCGCAAGTAGCCTGAGTTTTAAGGCTAATGCAGAGATTATAAAACAGATGACATTTAAAAGCCCACTCCAAAGTAAATATTTCATTTGAAAGAGGAAACAAAAAGGAGGTATAGACACAGGTGAATGATAGTTTAAACACACACTTATGTTTACAAATGGCATCATTCATGCCATTTATAATCATTGGAAGCAAAATACTGATTTATCTATCTCCTTTCCACACACTGCAAACTCTTACAACTACACAGTTAGAATGTCAGATTTCTTTAAACATAAAGGTAAGCAGGACAGCTCTGCAATCAGACTGCGGAGGTACTGCATTGTGTGTGTGTGTGTGTATGAAAGTGAAGGTCACTCAGTCATGTCTGACTCTTTGCGACCCCATGGACTCTACAGTCCATGGAATTCTCCAGGCGAAAATAATGGAGTGGATAGTCGTTTCCTTCTCAAGGGGATTGTCCCAACCCAGGTCTCCTGCATTGCAGGCAGATTCTTTACCAGCTGAGCCACCAGGGAAACCCTATATATATATATATATAATCTCAGGAATATTATTTAACCTCCAGGTTCCTTGCCTTTCTCATCTGGGCAATAGGGATAAAAATAAATCTCACTTCATAAAACTCTTGTGAGGACTAAAGGATTTAATAAATGAAAGTCACTGAGAATTATGCCTGAAAGTCCATGTTAAGGTCTCTATAAAAGTTACCTATTCTTTTATATTCCCAGAACAACAGAACAATATCTGGCCAGTTCTTTCTTTTCTTATACTTTATCTTTTTTTAAACTAAATGTTTGAGTTTTGGTTTTGACTTGCCTTCCTCATCTTGCATTTCCCTCATTTTTCTGAGAATCATGAAATGCTATGACACTTTGGAAAAGTTATTTGAGTAAGTTATGAAGACTTGCCCCCTCTTTCATACTTGAGTACAGAAGGCAATCAAAGAAAACATATTGTAGAGGAAAGCAAAAATCACAAGACCAGATCAATGTGACTGAGTCTTCAATCTGCATGTGCTCTGAAAATGAGACGCTCTCTTCTAAGCATATGGAATAGAACCCGGTGAAAGCAATGAACATGGAACTATGTTCTCTCTGTCTTTTTAAAATACAGGTTCAGCCAAGGAGAAGCAAGAGGTGAAGGTAGTCTCTGAAAGTTAACCCATGCCATGTTAAAGCAGATATTATGTCTCTTCAGCTATTCAAAACATGGTGAGTACAGATTTTGTGGCTTGTTAGTCATGGATAGTGTGCCTTTCACATCACGGTGTATTGTTCAGTGCTTTTTAGAGAGCCCAACACATGTTACAAGCTCTGTGAATGTTTGCACAATTAATAACGTGTATTATTAAGAAAGAAAGTGAAAATGAAGTCGCTCAGTCATGTCCGACTCTTTGCGACCCCATAGACTGTAGCCTACCACGCTTCTCCATCCATGGGATTTTCCAGGCAAGAGTACTGGAGTGGGTTGCCATTTCCTTCTCCAGAGGATCTTCCCAACCCAGGGATCGAACCTGGGTCTCCCCCATTGTAGGCAGATGCTTAACCATCTGAGCCACCAGGGAAGTATTATTAAGAACATGGCTGTAAATATTTTGACCTACCTACAACATTGTGAAAAACCTTTGTACCTGGTACACTTGTTGCTTGTGGTATCAAAAGTACCATCCAATATCCAACCCTACTTCTTACTGTATATGGTTTTAATACACCATTTTTTTTACTTCTCTCTCAGTTGATTTATCTTCACTCTAGTCCTTCAACAATTCAGGCTTTGGGTAGAAACTAGTAAGCAACAACAGCAGGAGTAATCCTCCCACACTATAGGCTCATATAATACAATGAAGTTAGTAGTTCAAATATTCTTCTTCTTTTTTTAACTACTTGTATTAGTATTCATAGCTTTGCAGCAAATTACCTCAAAACATAGTGTCCTAAAGCAAATATAGACTTCTATGTTGCCAGGATTTGGGAAGCAGCTTAACTAGGCTGATCTAACTACAGTCTCTCATGAATTGAAATTACAATGCCAGTTGGGGTGGTGATCATCTGAAGGCCTGACTGAGGATGGAGGGTCTACTTCTAAGATGGCTGTTAAATTGGTGCTGGCCATTGGGCAGGAGGCCCCAATTCATTGCCACAGTGACCTCTTTTTTTTTTTTAATTAATTTATTTTTTAATGAAGGATAATTGCTTTGCAGAATTTTTTTTTTGTTTTCTGTCAAACCTCAACATGAATCAGCCATAGGTATACATATATCCCCTTCCTTTTGAATCTCCCTCCCATCTCCCTCCTCATGTCACCCCTCAAGGTTGATACAGAGCCCCTGTTTGAGTTTCCTGAGCCATATAGCAAATTCCTGTTGGCTATCTCTTTTACATTATGGTAATGTAAGTTTCCATGTTACTCTTTCCATACATCTCACCCTCTCCTCCCCTCTCTCCATATTTATGTCTATTCTCTATGTATGTTTCTCCACTGTTGCCCTGTAAATAAATCTTCAGTACCATTTTTCTAGATTCCATATATATGTGCTAGAATACAGTATTTATCTTTCCTTTCTGACTCACTTTACTCTGTATAATAGGTTCTAGGTCCATCTACCGCATTGGAACTGACTCAAATGTGTTCCTTTTTATGGCTGAGTAATATTCCATCATGTATATGTACTACAACTTCTTTACCCATTCATCTGTTGATGGACATATAGGTTGCTTCCATGTTCTAGCTATTGTAAATAGTGCTGAAATGAAAAATGAGAGACATGTGTCTCTTTCAATTTTTGTTTCCTCAGGGTATATGCCTAGGAGTGGGATTGTTGGGTCATATGGTGGTTTTATTCCTATTTTTTTCAGGAATCTCCATACCATCTTCCATAGTGGCTGTATCAATATACATTCCCACCAACAGTGCAAGAGTGTTTCCTTCTCTCCACACCCTCTCCAGCATTTATTGTTTGTAGACTTTTTGATGATGGCCATTCTGAACAGTGTGAAGTGATATCTCATTGTAGTTTTGATTTGCATTTCTCTAATAATGAATGATGTTGAGTATCTTTTCATGTGTTTGTTAGCCATCTGTATGTCTTCTTTGGAGAAATGTCTGTTTAGGTCTTTTTGACACTTTTTGACTGGGTCGTTTGTTTTTCTGGTATTGAGTTGCATTGAGCTGCTTGTATATTTTGGAAATTAATCCTTTCTCAGTTGTTTCATTTGCTATTATTTTACCTATCCTGAGGGTTGTTTTTTCACCTTGCTTATAGTTTCCTTTGCTGTGCAAAAGCTTTTAAGTTTAATCAGGTCCCGCTTGTTTACTTTTGCTTTTATTGCCATTACTCATGGAGGATCTTGCTTTGATTAATGTCATCGAGTGTTCTGCCTGTTTTCCTCTGAGAGTTTTATAGTTTCTGGTCTTACATTTAAGTCTTTAATCCATTTTGAGTTTATCTTTGTGTGTGGTATTAGGAAGTGTTCTAATGTCGTTCTTTTACATGGAGCTGCCCAGTTTTCCTAGCACCATTTACTGAAGAGGATGTCTTTGCCCCATCGTATATTCTTGCCTCCTTTGTCAAAAATAAGGTATCCATAGGTGCATGGGTTTATTTCTGGGCATTCTATCTTGCTCTGTTGGTTTATATTGCTGTTTTTGTGCCAGTACCATACTGTCTCAATGACTGTAGCTTTGTAGTATAACCTGGTCAGGAAGCTTGATTCCTCCAGCTCCATTCTTCTTTCTCAAGACTGCTTTGGCTATTCAGGGTCTTTTGTTTTTCCATATGAATTTTGAAAATTTTTGTTCTAGTTCTGTGAAAAATGCCACTGGTATTTTGATAGGGATAGCCCTGAATCTGTTGATTGCTTTTGGTTATATAGTCATTTTCACAATATTCATTCTTCCTACCCAGAAACCTGGAATATCTGTTTATGTCATCTTTGATTTTTTTCATTAGTGTCTTATAATTTTCTGTGTAGAGTTCTTTTGTCTCCTTAGGTAAGTTTTTTCCTATATATTTAATTCTTTTTGTTGCAATGGTGAATGGGATTGATTCCTTAATTGCTCTTTCTGATTTTTCATTGTTAGTATATAGAAATGCAAGTGATTTATATGTATTGATTTTGTATCCTGCAATTTCACTAAATTCACTGATTAGCTCTAGTAATTTTCTGATACTATCTTTAGGGTTTTCTATGTACAGTATCATGTCATCTGCCAACAGTGTGAGTTTTACTTCTTCTTTTCTGATCTGGATTTTTTTTTTTTCCTTTTATTTCTTTTTCTTCTCTGACTGCTGTAGCTAGGACTTCCAACTATGTTTAATAATAGTGGTCAAAGTGGACACCATTGTCTTGTTCCTGATCCCAGGGGGAATGCTTTCCGTTTTTCACCACTGAGAATAATGTTTGCTGGAGGCTTATCATATATGGTCTTTACTATGTTGAGGTGTGTTCCTTCTATGCCCATTTTTTGAAGAGTTTTCATAATAAATAGGTGCTGAATTTTATCAAAGGCTTTTTCTGCATCTATTGAAATGATCATATGGATTTTATCTTTCAATTTGTTAATATGGTGTATCACGTTGATTGACTTTTGTATATTGAAGAATCCTTGCATCCCTGGAATAAACCCAAGTTGATTGTGGTGTATGAGCTTTTTGATATGTTGCTGAATTCTGTTTGCTAAAATTTTGTTGAGGATCTTTGCATCTATGTTCATCAGTGATATTGGCCTGAAGCTTACTTGTTTGTATGTTGTCTTTGTCTGGTTTTGGTATCAGGGTGATGGTGGCCTCATAGGATGGGTTTGGAAGTTTTCTTTCCTCTGTAATTTTTTGAAAGAGTTTTAGAAGGATAGGCATTCACTCTTCTCTAAATGTTTGATAGAATTCTCCTGTGAAGCCATCTGGTCCTGGGCTTTTATTTTTTGGGAGATTTTTGATCACAGCTTCAATTTCAGTGCTTGTAATTGGGTTGCTCATAATTTCTATTTCTTCCTGGTTCAGTCTTGGAAGATTGAACTTTTCAAAGAATATGTACATTTCTTCCAGGTTATCTATTTTATTGCCATATAGTTGTTCATAATAATCTCTTATAATCGTTTGTATTTCTGCATTGTCTGTTGTAACCTCTCCTTTTTCATTTCTAATTTCATTGATTTGATTCTTCTCTATTTTTTTCTTGATGAGTCTGGCTAAGGATTTGCCAATTTTGTTTCTTCTCAAAGAAACAGGTTTTCATTTTATTAATCTTCACTATTCTTTCTTTCTTTTTTTTTTTTTCTGTTTGAATCTTTATGATTTCTTTCCTTCTACTAATTTTGGGGTTTTCTATTTCTTCTTTTTCCAGTTGCTTTAGGTGTAAAGTTAGGTTGTCTGTTTGATTTTGTTGTTGTTGTTGTTGTTTCTTGAGGGAGGATTGTATAGCTATAAACTTCCCTCAACCACTTATTCTTAATTATACCTGGAACTTAATGCTTAGTGCTTAAATCCCTACTCATACCAATTCCACTCCTGACAATCAGATTTTATACTTATATACTTCTCTCTTCCTCTAAGATACTTCATAAATGAATGGAAATCATAAAATGAAAAAAGATGATAAGAGCCCTGGAGAAGGAAATGGCAACCCATTCCAGTATTCTTGCCTGCAGAAGCCCATGGACAGAGGAGCCTGGCGGGCTGCAGTCCATGGGGTCACATGACTGAGCATGTGTGCATGAGGGTGGAGGATGACGGGTTGGTAGAAATAAACTGGTAGAACTAAAAAAAAAAAAAAAAAAAGACTATAAGAGACTGGGATAAAATAAATACATTAAGGTCTTACAAATAGAGGAAGGCTTTCTTATCTCTCCTTGCTATTCTTTGGAACTATGCATTCAAATGGGTATATCTTTCCTTTTTTAGGAAAGCATCACTATGAACAAAGCTAGTGGAGGTGATGGAATTCCAGTTGAGCTATTTCAAATTCTCAAAGATGATGCTGTGAAAGTGCTGCACTCAATATGCCAGCAAATTTGGAAAACTCAGCAGTGGCCACAGGACTGGAAAAGGTCAGTTTTCATTCCAATCTCAAAGAAAGGCAATGCCAAAGAATGATCAAATTACCACACAATTGCACTCATCTCACACGCTAGTAAAGTAATGCTCAAAATTCTCCAAGCTAGGCTTCAACAATACATGAACCATGAACTTCCAGATGTTCAAGCTGGTTTTAGAAAAGGCAGAGGAACCAGAGAGCAAATTGCCAACATCCGCTGGATCATGGAAAAAGAAAGAGAGTTCCAGAAAAACATCTATTTCTGCTTTATTGACTATGCCAAAGCCTTTGACTGTGGATCACAATAAACTGTGGAAAATTCTGAAAGAGATGGGAATACCAGACCACCTGACCTGCCCCTTGAGAAATCTGTATGCAGGTCAGGAAGGAATAGTTAGAACTGGACGTGGAATAGCAGACTGATTCCAAATAGGAAAAGGAGTACGTCAAGGCTGTATATTGTCACCCTGCTTATTTAATTTATATGCAGAGTACATCATGAGAAAGCCCACCCCCATGGGCTGGATGAAGCACAAGCTGGAATCAAGATTGCCAGGAGAAATATCACTAACCTCAGATATGCACATGACACCATCCTTATGACAGAAAGAGAAGAACTAGAGAGCTTCTTGATGAAAGTGAAAGAGGAGTGTGAAAAAGTTAGCTTAAAACTCAACATTCAGAAAAGAAAGATGGCATCCAATCCAATCACTTCATGGCAAATAGATGGAGAAACAGTAGAAACAGTGGCAGACTATTTTCTTGGGCTCCAAAATCACTGCAGATGGTGACTTCAGCCATGAAATTAAACGATTCTTGCTCCTTGGAAGAAAAGTTATGACCAACCTAGACAGTGAATTAAAAAGCAGAGACATTACCTTGCCAACAACAGTCCATCTAGTCAAGGCTATGGTTTTTCCAGTAGTCATGTATGGATGTGAGAGTTGGACTGTTATGAAATTAAACGATTCTTGCTCCTTGGAAGAAAAGTTATGACCAACCTAGACAGTGAATTAAAAAGCAGAGACATTACCTTGCCAACAACAGTCCATCTAGTCAAGGCTATGGTTTTTCCAGTAGTCATGTATGGATGTGAGAGTTGGACTGTGAAGAAGGCTGAGCGCTAAAGAATTGATGCTTTTGAACTGTGGTGTTGGAGAAGACTCTTGAGAGTGCCTTGGACTGCAAGGAGATCCAATCAGTCCATTCTAAAGGAAATCAGTCCTGTATGTTCATTGGAAGGACTGATGCTGAAGCTGAAATTTCATTACTTTGGCCACCTGGTGCAAAGAGCTGACTCATTTGAAAAGACCCTGATGCTTGGAAAGACTGAAGGCAGGAGGAGAAGGGGATGACAGAGGGTGAGATGGCTGGATGACTTGACCAACTCAATGGACATGAGTTTGAATAAACTGGGAGTTGGTGATTGACAGGGAGGCCTGGTATGCTGGAGTCCATGGAGTCCCCAAGAGTCACACATGCCTGAGCAACTGAACTAAAAGTCCTATAGGCACTTCTTGCATACAAATCACCATTCCTGAGGGGAAACATTTTCTCTTATGATTCTCAAAGAAAAAAGAAAAAGAAAAAAAAACCACATCCTACTTGTGGAATAGAGTTTACAAATGCCCTACACTGTAATCTTATTGTTGGTTGAGTTTTCAGTTTCCTACACTGGATTTTAAGCCTTTGCTAGCAATGGTTAAGATAGTCTTCTGCATTTGTAATAAACAGCGATGGTTCCATTAAATTGTAGATTTTATTAATTTAATCAGTAAATATTTATTAACAAGCTGCAACAAATATCTTCATTATAAAGAGCAAAAAAAAAAAAAAAAA
>SJYT01006521.1:26983-38703 GCA_006410635.1 Cephalophus harveyi | reverse complement strand
GCCCTGTTCTAAACTTCAATAGCTATTGCCTTGTACTTATTTATGATTTAGGGTACCCAGGATGGATTTCTCTTAGTTTACCTACTTTCCCTGTGCATCTTTAGCCACCACTACTGTACTCAGTAAAATGCTGGATGCCTCAAAGGAATCTCTCAGATATCCTTCCTTACCCCTGGCCCACTAGTTCTCTAAGTTCAGTGCAGATCAGAAGCACTTCAGAGGCAGTTTCCTGAGCAAACCTGACGGAGCTTTCAGCTCCTGCTTCTTGTACTTGATGAACTCCTTGTGTGTTTCAAAGAGATTTCTCACAGTTAATTTGCCCCACCTCTGGCCTCTGGTGTCCTACCTGGCGCTCTCAGTGAAGATCCACAGGGAAGAGTTGGTGGTTTATACTGGCTTTGTGGACTAGGCTATTGGGATTTTGACTCATCAGGCCATCCCAAGGGGTCTGCAAAAAGTTCATTTGAAGTTTTTCTGATTTTTCCTTATCCATAATACCTCCTCATCTTGTCATTCTGCCATAAGTTCTACAAAGGCCATATCACATTCTGCATTTCAGTTTATTTAGGCTTATTTGCATCTTAGATCTCCAAAAGATTGTTTAAAACTATGCGTTTGTATCACTCATCTTCATTTTATACTGGGAGCAAGGAAATGGCAACCCACTCCAGTACACTTGCCTGGAACATTCCATGGACAGAGGAGCCTGGTAGGCTACAGTCCATGGGGTCACAAAGAGTCAGACATGACTGAGCAACCTCACTTCACTTTCACTTTAATGGTCCTCTGCAACTCTGTACATTTTAAGTGGAAGCAAAAAGTCCTCTACGCATGCATTAATAAAAAGAGAACATGTAAGAAATGAAGTATCTGTCCATTTATTGATTAATTTAAGATAAAGTATTTAATGATCTCTACCTGCCAGATACAGGAAATATAGCATTGAACCAAACAGTCCAAATCTTTCAAGGAGTTTACATTCTACTGGGGTGGGGGGGGGAATGTAATAAAACTGCTAGTTATATAATATGTTAATGATATGTGCTAGAGAGAAAAATATAGAACACTAAAGGAGATATAAAATGTCAGGATTGTGTTTCATACTTCAAATGTTGGGGACCAGGAATTTCTCACTCAGAAGGCGATTTTATGTACAGATCTGAAGGAAAAGGTAATGCTGCAAATCTACGACCCTTTTGTATTAAAGAACTGGGCATTGGACAGCTGCATCTGCTATATCTTAGGAACTTCTCTTTGATGTGCACAGTTGTTTCCCCAAACCTTCCAACAATGAAGTCCTCTCCTCACACAATCAGGCACAGACAACATAAACTGAACAGCAATATATATACTACCATGCTTGATTTCCATATTTGTAAATAACTTTTAAAAACACAGTGCTATGAAAGACTCTACAAGAATAGGTGCTCTGATATACTGCTAGGATGTTATAAACCAGTAACCTTTGACCCAGATAGTTCATATTGTCAGGCGAGTGTATTCTCCTCAGTTCTGTCTCGTCTCAACAAAAATGTGAAGCTATGGATGTTAGAGCCCTCGGCGTGTCATAGCTCTCGTACAGACTGTGTTATAGCTCTCGGGTCTTGTATAGACTGTGTTATCGCTCTCAGGTCTCGAACAGACTGTGTTATAGCTCTTAGATCAGTGTTACAGCTCTGTGTTACAGCACAATTTTATTTAGAAAATAGCAGGAAAATACATCCTCGAGGGGAGAGGGCATGTCGACCCAAAGACGCGAAGAGAAGAGAGGGAAAGGGGAGCCCCAGCCCTTTGGCTCCTCTTTTCATTATATGTTTTTTCCTCCCCGCTGGGCCTGCCCTATGTAAATTGGGCCAGCAAGAGTGCCCTGTTCTACCCGAGGTCCTCACTCTGGTCCTCGGACCTTCCTTTGTTCCATTTTTGCAGGCTTTTCCCTTCCTTGTCTTTTAGCCACCACCATTTTGCACTCTTGCTTCCTCTTCTAACCACCTAACAATATTATGGAATCGATTCTTAGAAAGTCTTAAGATTCGCTGCCCCACTACTAGAGACTGGAAAGCTAATGATCACTTTGCAACTTGCTGAGACCTAGCTGCCACCATGTACATGCTTGCCTGCAATTAGTAAGGTGAATATAACACAGCACCTGTTTCTGCTGTGACAGGACAGTCGCAGAAGTGTGGGCTGGCACTGCCTGCCTGGTAAACAGAGCACAGCTTTTCTTGTATTGTATGGCTGAAGGGATGTGGTCCTAGTCGATAACTTTTAGTTCTCTGGATTTTAATCAATATACTGGGTTCTAAGCGAGCAATTTGGGCAAGCTTTGTCTGATCCCCAAGCTTTCTGGTCATACTGGGGCAGCGGCACCCTTGGAAGGTCTCTATGATCATGCTGTTCTGTGAGTCATGCCTGGAAGACCTACAGATGGCTCTTGCAGCCCTTGCAAAGACTTCACAACAACTAATTCCCCATCAAAACTTTCTTCTGCTTGAAAAGAACTCCTTCTGTTACTGCAATTGCCTAATGATACAGCAACTCATTGGAAAAGGGCAAAGGGTTTGTACAACTATGTGTATAATAATAGCATGGCTAAAATTAAAAATAATAATAATAATATATAAAAGCTTACAAAGGAAACTGGTTAACAAATGGTCATATAGAAATGCAATAAAATAATATATATCCATTAACTAAATTTATTTATTTTGAAAAAATTCAAATTAAAACAGAGAAGTTTTAAGTATATTACAATGAATTTCCATGTAGACTTACTTTCACCTATATTCACTCATGTACCAATAGTATTACTATATGTATTTTGAACTTTAAACTATTTATAATATATGGAGAGAAAAAATACAAAGAATCTCCTTTTAACATGCATTATATATTTTTCTTTTTTTGTTGTTATATCATTATCTACATGTGTTATACAAAGAAAAATATTCTTAGTAGTTTTCTCCAGATAGACAAGTTATAGATGGCTTTTATTTTTGCCCCTGTGAAATTATTTGTCTACAAAAAACATTTTTTTTTTTCCTTCAGTTGTTAAGTCATGTCTGACTCTTTTGTGAACCTATGAACTGTAGCCTGCTAGGCTCCTCTGTCCATGGGATTTTCTAGGCAAGAATACTAGACTGGGTTGCCATTTCCTTCTCCAGTGGATTTTTCTGACCCAGGGATTAAACTCCCCATCTCCAGCACTGGCAGTTAGATTCTTTACCACTATGCTACCAAGGAAGTCCCCCACAAAGAACACAATACAGTAATTAAAGGAGCTACATTAGTTTTCAGGGAGTCCCTTGTAATTAGTACAGAGTTCTTTCATCAAATTCCTTCGTTTAGGATAGAATGAAAATGTCATCACCTTGTAGATCTTTACCAAGCTAGAGCATGCACTTTCTTTATACAACACCTTATTATTTTATTAACCTATAATTACCTACTGAACATTATTGAAATTTGCTTAACTTTTTGAATGATACTTTATATACAGCTAGAAAAAAATGTCATTTCAAAGATGACTGAACTTCATTTAAAAAATAATTTCTAAATTAAGATCCTTCATTCAATCTCTGAGATTTTCAAGTGAAATAATTCTCTATTACTTTACTTGAAAAAAAAAAACAAGTGCTGTGGAAAGGGGTACCAGATTTGATGTTGTGATTTTAAATTACTTTTCTTTATTATCCTCTCTAGATTCATGTCTATTTCAATTTTAAATCTAGGCTACTGCCATTTTTAACTCTTTTTGTAGTTACCATTGACTGCCACAGATAAAGGACTTGGCACTGCTTAAGGGTGAGATGGTTATCACAGATGAGTATCTGCAGCACTCCACCATGTTTATTTACCTACACCACTTAGAAAATAGTTGTAAACATCAACACTGGCCTTAAAATTATCAGGATTTCATATTCACCAACTGTTATTATACATGGCTTAGAGATTAAGAGCCAGAATTTCTAAAAGCACAACATAGATAAGTAAAGAAAAAACATGAAGGCTGCTGCTGCTGCTGCTGCTAGGTCGCTTCAGTTGTGTCCGACTGTGTGTGTGACCCCATAGATGGCAGCCCACCAGGCTCCCCCGTCTCTGGGATTCTCCAGGCAAGAACACCGGAGTGGGTTGCCATTTCCTTCTCCAAATATGAAAGCTAACCACCTAGAAACAAGCAGAGCCTAAGAAACTCACCGCAGGTTTTCTTATACATTATGATGGAAACGGCAACCCACTCCAGTATTCTTGCCTGGAGAATCCCATGGACGGAGGAGCTTGGTGGGCTACAGTTCATGGGTCGCAAAGAGTCGGACACAACTGAGCGACTTCACTATCACTTTATGATGCTAAACAAGTAAGGAAACACAAAGGATGAATTCACATGAAGTGAGTTACTATAAAAATTAAGATTGGCTGGAACCACCTCCCACAGAAATGTTTGATCCTCCTTCACAACATCTGCAGTGTTTGAGAACTTTAAGATAATTCATCCTACCTGAGAATTCTTCCTTAGGCTAAATGGAAATGATTTCTTTATTCCTTGGAGATATACGGAAAATTGCCTCAGGAAGATTGTTATTTCAGAGTTAAAATAGCTTAATTTCTTCTGCTGTTCAACTACTTTTATCACCCTGGTCTTAAAATTATAACTTTGCAACTGAAAATATAGTTAACAGTAGTAACTGTGCAGAGATTAGTGTCAAATTGTAAGATACTTAAGGCTATGAATTTGCAGGTGAAATTTCAGATCAAAGGGAAGGAATAATCAGTGCCTTCAAGTCTTATCAGCACTGTATATAGACATGCTTTCTTGAAAAAGTGTATGCAAATTGTAGATCTTGCCATTTGAAGACATTCATTTTCAAAGTGAAGAGATTGAACCCTTATGTAAGTTTCTGTAAAAATTCCAACTTTTAGGTGCATATAAAGTTTGCTTTACCAGCACCTGTAGCCATTTTCACAAGATGCCTATAGGAAAAAGGCTTAAAAATAAAACAACACACACTGGAAAATATTAGTTCAAAGCAAAGTTCATTTACACACTACTTGTTTAACCATTTATTTAACATTATTACTATATCAGTTTCCTTGTTTCAAAAAACCATTTTTTCAGTTAAAACATTTGTTACTTTTATCAAGAGCTTATTTAGTTTTTCATTTTAGATTTTTTCTTTCAAATTTTTAAATTATATATTTTTAAAATGTACAAATTGAGGATGGATGTGTATCTATACATTGTAGAATGATTTCCAAGACTGAGAAAATTAACACATCTATCATCTTACATAGTTAATATAGATAACTTTGATGTGTGTGATGAGAATACTTAAATACTTTAAAAAATATTAAGCACACAATACTGTATTACGATAAGAACAATCCTGTATATTAGATCCTCAGAATTTATTTGAAAAATTTGTGGCTTTGACTGACAAAGACTCACTTCCCTCTCTCTTAGATCCTGACAACCACCATTTGATTCTTCTGTTTTTATGAATTCTCTCTCTCTCTTTTTAAGATTTCTCATGTAAGTGATACCAAATAATATTTGTCTTTCTCTTTCAGGCTTATTCACTTAGCAAAATGCCCCTATTGATGCTGTTGTTGAAAATCACAGGATTTCTTTCTTCTTTTATGGCTGAATCATATCCCATTTCATATATTGATACAGCACATTTTTAAATAAATTACAATATGTACATTTTTTAATCCATTCACCTGATGATGGACATTGAAGTTGTCTTCATATCTTGGCTGCTGTAAATAATGTTTATGAATGCAGGAGTGCAGATTTCTCTTAGAGATACTGATTTAATTTATTGAACATCCAGGAATGGCATCACTAGATCACATGGTAGTTCAATTTTTAATTTTTGAGGTAGTTAATTACTATTTTCCATAATGGTTATATAATTTTACTTCCACCACTAGCACATAAGAGTTTCCTTTTTTCCTACATTCTCACCAATATTTGTTGCCCACTATCTTTTTTTAAAAAAATACCTGTCCTAACAAGTGTGAGGAGATACTGCGGTTTCAGTTTGCATTTACTTGATATTAGTTGATGTCGCCTATGATTTTTATATCTTATCCAAGAAATTATTGCCAAGATTAATGTAAAGAATATTTTTACCTATGTTTTCTTTCAGGATTTTCATGGTTTCACGTCTTGCATTTAAGTTTTTGATCTGTCTTGAGTTAGTTTTTATGAGAAGTGTAAGATAGGGGTCCAGTTTCATGTTTTTGCATTTGAATATCCAATTTTCCCAACATCATTTATTGAAGAGACTGTTCTTTCTTCATTACACGTTCTTGGCATCCTTATCAAAAGTTCAGTTCAGTTCATTTCAGTCACTTAGTCGTGTCTGACTCTTTGTGACCCCATGAATCGCAGCACGCCAGGCCGCCCTGTCCATCACCAACTCCCGGAGTTCACTCAGATTCACGTCCATCGAGTTAGTGATGCCATCCAGCTATCTCATCCTCTGTTGTCCCCTTCTCCTCCTGCCCCCAACCCCTCTCAGCATCAGAGTCTTTTCCAATGAGTCAACTCTTCGCATGAGGTGGCCAAAGTACTAGAGTTTCAGCTTTAGCATCATTCCTTCCAAAGAAATCCCAGGGCTGATCTCCTTCAGAATGGACTGGTTGGATCTCCTTGCAGTCCAACGGATTCTCAAGAGTCTTCTCCAAAACCACAGTTCAAAAGCATCAATTCTTTAGCACTCAGCCTTCTTCATAGTCCAACTCTCACATCCATACATGACCACAAGAAAAACCATAGCCTTGACTAGACAGACCTTAGTCAGCAAAGTAATGTCTCTGCTTTTTAATATGCTATCTAGGTTGGTCATAACTTTTCTAGTTAGGTTACCACAAATAGTTTTACATCTGGACTCTATTCTGTTCTACTATCTTATGGGCCTGTTTCTATGTAAGTACCACACCGTTTTGATTTTTATAGCTTTATAATATGGCTTGAAATTAGGCGGTGTGATACCTTTTGTGGTTTCATACAAATGTACAGTAGTTTCTGTTTTGCTTTGTTTTGTTTTTTCACCCTAGGAAAAATGCTACTTGAATTTTGATAAAGATTTCATTAACTCTGTGGATCATTTTAGGTAGTATGGGCATTTTAACAATACTAATTCTTCCAATTCAAGAACATTGAATATCTTTATATTTAGTTTTGTATTCTTCTACCTTTTTTCATCAAGCTCTTTTAGTTTTCAGTGTACAGGTCTTTCCCCTATTTAGTTAAATTTATTCCTAAGTACTTTACCGTTTTCAATGCTATCCTAAATGGCATTACTTTTTAGATTTCTCTTTCAGATAATTTGTATTTAATGTACAGAAACAAATTACTTTGTTAAAGAACTACACAAAACAANTTCCAGGCAAGAGTACTGGAGTGGGGTGCCATTGCCTTCTCCAGGTAGGTCTTTAAACAGATTAAATATCAGATGGGAGAAAATAATTCAGCAGAGTAAATTTTTTTTTTTAATACTAACATGTATAGCTCTGCATTAAAGATGCCATGTAAGTGAAACAATTTTATGTAACTTGTCAACAATGATGATTTACTAATACCTCTCCTCAGTAATCTGCCTGCAATGCAGGAAACCTGGATTTGATCCCTGGGTTGGGAAGATCCCCTGGAGGAGGACATGACAACCCATTCCAATATTCTTGCCTGGAGAATCCCCATGGACAGAGGAGCCTGGCAGGCTGCAATCCATGGGGTCACTAAGAGTCAGATACGACTAAATGACTAAGCATAGCTCCTCAGTAAAATGGCCTTTCCTTTCAGTCCTGTAGAGAAGTCTACTGTCCAAAAAGTCACAGACAATAAGTCAGCTCTAGCGATTTAAAAAATGTGATGTTCATTCTGATAGTATAAATATGTTCAACTTAAATTTTTTTAATACCTCAATTTGTTCACACTGGTATTTGGCTATATAGTTCACGTATTTAAATCAACTGCCTTCTGAAATTCAGGGTTTTAGCCAGAATCTCAGTAAGACTTCCCTTGATATCCAAATTTAAATAAAGGGATTTATAAATTGTCAGTGTATCCTGAACAGAAAACCTTGTAAAACAGTAATAAACTGGAGGAATTGCTTAGTGTTAACACAAAGTAAACCTTGTAAACCTAGGAGATAGATAAACCTGCCAATAGAATCACAATTTTAAATGTGAGACTTTATTGAAGTGGTAAATTAGTGGAAGAAAGGGTTTTAAATCAGTTTATTGGTCTTTATGGTCACTTAAGTTGACTACTTGTAGCCAAAACTGCAGAAAGGAAGATAAATTAAGTATAATCCTCTAAAAAGAGTTGAAACTCATAGTGAACAGAGAGTGCAAAGAATCTCTCCTTAAAAAATAAAAGATAAAAACAAAAATTACACCATGTGTCAGACAAGTCAGTATCAGAATATTTCAGAGTCAATTTTACTCAAATATAAGAAAGTATAGAAAGTAAGCTTTGTTTCAGTACCGTCCATCACAATTATCAACAACAGAGAGAAAAAGACAGCTATTTCAATTCTACCACCCTATCTTCTGTACTCAACCACTGTGGATTTTGGTCAGTCATATGGACTAAATTACGTCCTATCCAAACTGAGGTTGAAATCTAATCTCCAGTGTGACTGTAACTGGAGACAAGGCCTTCAAGAAGGTAACTGAAAGTGAAAATGTTAGTCGCTCAGTCATGTCCAGCTCTTTGCGACCCCACAGACAGTAGCCTGCCAGGCTCCGCTGTCTGGGGATTTTTCCAGGCAGGAATACTGGAGTGGGTAGCCAGGCCCTTCTCGAGGGAATCTTCCCAACCCAGGGATTAAACCCAGGTTTCCCACATCTGAGCAAAATAAGTTAATTAAGGTTAAACGAGATCATAAGGTGGATGCCCTAATTCAATAGGCCAGTTGTTTTTATAAAAGGAGAGAGATATACCAGGAATGGGTTCATTCTGATGAAAAGGCCATTTGAAGGCACAGTGAGTAGGTGACTGGCTGCAAATCAGGCAAACAGGCTTGAGGAGAATCTATGCTGCTTGCAGCTTATCTTGGACTTCCAACTTTCAGAACTGTGAGAAAATAAATTTCTGTTTTTTAAGGTACCCAATCTATGGTATTTTGTTACGAATGCCCTAGCAAACTAGGGTTATATTTTATTTTTAATTCTAGCAGGTATATGCTCATAATCAAGATAAAAACTGTTCATCAATAACTCTGTTACTGAAAATCAGGCTCTTCTTAACTCAAGAATTGAACCAATAAGCTTCTGCAGCTAACATATCTCTTGTGCATTGTTTTTATATTCTATAGAGTAGGGGCATGGTCAGGCAGAAGGCAAACCAGCACTGCAGCAGTCACTAACAACCACACAAGTGCCGAGGCAGACATAACTGTGGCAGTCCAGTGCCCCTGAACACAAGACGAAAAGGGCAGAAGCATTAAAACATTACACTTGATTTGATGGTGGAAATAGGAAAGAACATCAATTTGTGTGATCTGAAAAGAAGCACTGGCAATTCAATAAAAGAGTTTGTTTCATGATCAAAATACAGAAGTCTGAAAAGACAGATACTGAGTACATTCAAACTTTGTGCCATTGTTATTTAATGCATAATTTTGAATTAAATCAATGATTTTTTCCTGTGTACTCCAGTATACACATATGACAATGACCCCTACATTTTAGTTAGTTATACATGTCTTACATGGTAAAATCATAAACTCCTGGGCAAGAGAGGCACTTCATCTATTTATGATGTGCCCTACACAACTGAAGCAATTGTGTGCACTTGGGTTCTCTATAAATATTTATCACATTATAGAACTCTGAAGGAGATTGGGGGTATCCACAATGAAATCATACTGTAGTTTGATTCTGGGCTCAATCCTCTAACGAATTTAGTTGAAATTAAATATATGTCCTATATTTTCTAGTGTGCAGTTTTTGGTATATAAAAAATAAGACATATTAAAAACCACATCCTATAAACACATAAATCTTTGCTACTTTTTCAGCCTTTTTAAAAAATCACTGTCTATTCTGTGGACAGCTACAATATTGATGCAATTGTTTAGTTTTGATTACGTTTGCAAGCTTCTGGCAGATACTTCAAAAGCAACATTTAAGCAGAACATATCTAGATTGACTACTTTCATATGTATGGATGCTTCAGGCTTCCTCAAAATAACTTCTTAGAAGTTTCAACACTATTTACTTGAGAGTCATAGAACACTGACTAATACATGGATGATCAAATTCTGCTTTTCTAAAGGCAAAAATCAATACTTTCTGTGATCTATGAAAGATTATTTCAAAAAACAAAGGTGGAATAGCAATATGTATGGAGAGTGAGCATATGCTTGTGTTGCATCCTAATATTTAAAACTACTATTTGGTAAGAAACCTTATCTTCAATTTCATTACCTATTTTTCATGAAGGCAGCTGCTTATCATTAATAAAAAGTTAATGACCTTACATCCTTTACTAAAGTCACTGATTAGCTCTAATAAATTTGTGATAATATCTTTAGGGTTTTCTATGTATAGCATCATGTCATCTGCGTACAGTGAGAATTTTACTTGTTCTTTTCCAATCTGGATTCCTTTTAATTCTTTTCCTTCTCTGATTGCCATAGCTATTTAAAGTCACTGATTAGCTCTAATAAATTTGTGATAATATCTTTAGGGTTTTCTATGTATAGTATCATGTCATCTGCGTACAGTGAGAATTTTACTTGTTCTTTTCCAATCTGGATTCCTTTTAATTCTTTTCCTTCTCTGATTGCCATAGCTATGACTTCCAAACCTATGTTGAATAATAGTGGTGAGAGTCAACACCCTTGTCTTGTTTCTGATCTTAGAGGGAATGCTTTCAGTTTTTCACTGTTGAGAATAATGGTTGCTTGCTGTGGGTTTGTTGTATAGGGTCTTTATCATGTTGAAGTAGGTTTCTTTTATGCTCATTTTTTGAAAAGTTTTTATCATAAAAGGGTGCTGAATTTTAGGGGGCTTTTTTTTTAAACATTTGAAATATATCAGTGTTTTCATGAATTCTAAAGTGAACTCTAATGTAGAGCAGTCCTCTGTAGGCAAGGTGCCTTTTTCCCTTCCGCTTCTTCAAGATGTTTTCTTTGTTTTGATTTTCTTCAGTTTGAATGTTATTCTTGCCTTGGAAATCCCATGGACAGAGGAGCCTGGTGGGCTACCGTCCATGGGGTCTCAAAGAGTTGGACTTGACTTAGCAACTAAACAACAACAGAACACTTTGGTATCGATTTTGGGGAGATTTAGCTTGGCCTAACTCAATGAAACCAAGCCATATCTGTGGGGCAACCCAAGACGGGTGGGTCATGGTGGAGATCCCTGACAGAATGTGGTCCACTGGAGAAGGGAATGCCAAGCCACATCAGTATTCTTGCCTTGAGAACCCTATGAAGAGTATGAAAAGCCAAAATGATAGGATACTGAAAGAGGAACACCCCAGGGCAGTAGGTGCCCAATATGCTACTGGAGATCAGTGGAGAAATAACTCCAGAAAGATTGAAGGGATGGAACCAAAGCAAAAACAATACCCAGCTGTGGATGTGACGTGATAGAAACAAGGTCCGATGCTGTAAAGAGCAATATTGCATAGGAACCTGGAATGTCAGGTCCATGAATCAAGGCAAATTGGAAGTGGTCAAACAAGAGATGGCAAGGGTGAA
>SJYT01006521.1:7590-22425 GCA_006410635.1 Cephalophus harveyi | reverse complement strand
ATGAGATGGCTGGATGGCATCATGGACTTGATGGACATGAGTCTGAGTGAACTCCAGGAGATGGTGATGAACAGGGAGGCCTGGCGTGCTGTGATTCATGGGGTAGCAAAGGGTCGGACACGACTGAGTGACTGAATTGAACTGAACTACTAGATTTTTATCAAAAATCATTTGTTTCATATGACTGACATACTTTTGTGATGTCTACAATGCACACTTTTGCATTACTATTACAGGAAAATATTTTAAAATTATTTTCCTATATTTTTCAGAATGAAATGTCAATATTAAGTAAAATATTAATATGAAATGAATATTTTCACAAATGACAGATAATTTATCATTTATATATATATTCATTTTAAATGGAAATTTAAAGAAATATTAATATCTATTTTGTAGTTTTTTGTTTTTAAATCCTCACACTTATAAGCTAATTTTAAGTGAACTATTGATTTTTACTTTATAAAAATATTTATTACACAAAAGCACAGAAAAGCATAATTAAAATAGTTACAAAAGTTCCAGAAAAAGTTGACCATATAAAAGCCTTGGCTATTACCCCTTATTACCACTTGATGTGTAAGTCATTGGCAGATTATTGCTACTTTCAAAAGACAAAATAATTTGTTAGTTATCAGCATTATAGCTTAGAAAAATTAAGTACTTTGAGATTATTTTTTTCAAGTTATAATGAAAATTTCCAAATAAACCCAAAAGAAGAGAGAGCAGAGTAGTACAATGAACTCTCATGTTCCAATTACCCAACTTTGGTAGCTATCAACTTTTTCACTGTTCTTTGGGCAATTTTTTTAAAATCAAGTTTTCAATAATACCAGGAAAAGCCTTTAAACACTGCAGTGAATTAAGATTAATTAAAGATTTCTGAATCTTTGAAAGATTCCATCACTTAGGATGGAATCATTCCTTTTACTTAGGATGATTTAGTTCAACTTTATTGGGCTAACCAGTGAATTAAGATGAATTAAAGATTTCTGAATCTTTGAAAGATTCCATCACTTAGGATGGAATCATTCCTTTTACTTAGGACGATTTAGTTTAACTTTATTGGGCTAACCCCAGGGGAATCAACCCCAGTTGATTTAGTTCAACTTTATTGGGCTAACCAACTAACTTTGGTTTATTTTCTTAAACCAAAGTTAGAATATCAAACCAGAGTCCAAAGGTACTGCACTCATCCTAGTCATGATTCACTGTTTCCTTAGTGGTCTAGCAAGATGTTGTAGAACTACTGGCACATGTAACAACATGGGTAGATCTTAAAAATCATTAGGCTATGGAAAAGACACAACACACACACGGCTGCATACTGTATGATTCCATTTTTTATGGTATTTTGAAAGATAAAATTACAAGGGCAGAAATCAGATCAGTGTTTACCAGGAACTGGAGATGAAGGGAGGAGACTGAATACAAAGTGACTTGATAGGACTTTTGTGAGTGATAGGAATACTGTATACCTTGACTGTGGTGGTGCTTAAATAAATATATATATTTGTCAAGAAGCATCAAGCTGTACACATAGAAGGGAGATATTATAAGGGTAAATTATACCTCATTTTACCTAGTAAGTCTTAAATAAAAACAAACAAACAAAAATCCTTACTAAACTATCTGATGGATCACGTATAGAGAAGTCTACCATCTTTCTTGATTGGAATAACACATTATTAATGAGGTTTAAGCTATTTTATTTAGGAAAACCTTTTCATATTTTTGGTATTCATCAAGGTTCTAATTCAATAAAATAGCCTATATTGTGTCTATTTTTTAAATAAATGCAGTACTGTACATTAATTATTTAAAAATTCTACCTAACAGATTGATGTCCACCACATGAACTTAGCAAGGTCTTCTACAATTTGTACTTACTATACAAGAGTACTTAATTCTCTACAATCTTTTGTCATCTTCAATTTAGTCAGCATGCTTTCTTTATAGAAAATATTGTTCCACGTTGAATCATTCTGAATGTGTTCTGTTTGCTTAATTGTAGGGCAGGGGGGAGGTGCAGTTATACTGGATTATATGGGATATGACATTTGTATATGGTAAGGATTTAAATAAACTGATGAAATATAAAGATACTAAAGACTGATAAAATATTTTTGTCTTTGTAAGTGAAGTTACATTATGTCCTGATGTTATAATTAAGTTCTTTCTTTGAAAGGAACATTTTAAATATTTCTTTTATATGCCACTAGTGTTATACTAACTAAATCATACGCATTATTGAGTTTTGTTTCCTTTGGTTCTCTTGACTTTTATATTTTTAATGGCACTTATATATCTTAAAGAAAAATGTAACATTAAAATTTTGTATACAAATATACCTTGAATTATCATGTTTGCTCTATACTAATTAAATAAATATATATAGGTAAGTAAACCCCACTATTTTAGATTACGCCATGGTTTGTTTGAACTTGTGATAATCTTACCCTTCCAAATTGTTCTATAGAACACACACACAGACACACACAATCTCAACTAAAATAAATTTTCTTTCATTACAGATTCCAGTTAATTCTTAGGTTAGTATTAATATAATTATTTTCCAATATAGAACAAAATGTTTCCTCTACCAACAAATAAGGATGTACATCTGTCATTATTGGAAACCATGCCATATTCTCAGAATTTTAGGTTAGATTGTAAACTATTTTATAGCCCTCTATCTTAAGATGTACAAAGACATTTTAAATAGTATTATATTTGCAGATATTTTTTTAGAGTTAGTATAGGTAGATAGTTCTAAACACTATACAGTCCTTAACAGTTTGTTTATTTTTGTATATTAATATCAGTGATTTCATATCTTTCAAGATTCTTAAATAGGAAAACTGTAATACAAGAGAAGGAAAAGACATCATTTTTAAACTAACTGGATATTTGAGTTCATAATTTCTTCCTCCTGTTAACCCATTTACTCACGAATATCCTAACTTCCTAAGAGAGACATCTACAACTGACTCTCCTCTTGTGCCTTTTTTCCCAGGCATTTAAGAAAGTCAGAGAATTCAAAGCAGTGAAAGAGCAGGAGGGACTCACTTACAGATCTGGATATGATTTAGGACACACACATTGAGGTTTAGCTGATCTTAAACGAACAGATTTATCTATTTCATCTTTCATAATGTCTTCATTATTGTACTACATACGGAAATGTCAATGAAACCTATTAAACTAGAAAATACTTTATGAAAGTTATGTTAGTTTGCATTACATTTCAAACAAGAATTATGGCTAACTCAAAGCACTGTTCATTTTTGCTCTCTTTTTCATTCAGCGTTTGTGATACTGCAAACTCTGTGAGCATCTAAAAGGTCATTTTCTAATATATATCATTAGCCCTTGGAATTGGGAGGAAACCACCCTAGAGTAGTGACATGATTGCTTTCATTTCTAGACATAACACATGTCATCTGGGTGAAAGTCGTAGAAAGAGTACAGAAACAAAAGTGTGAACTCTACCCATAAAAGAGGAAATATGTTCCAAAAATTTATTTGAAACAGATGAGAAGTAACTAAATTAAAAAAAAAAAAAGATAACTATAGAAAGGCATTATCACAAACTGCATGAATTTTTTTCAAGGTATTTTAGGAAAAAACATGCTTTCTTTTTCCATAATTTTTTTTCGAATAATACTTTCCAAGTATCTTAAATCAAGTTCTCATTATATTCTAGGAAAAAGACATGGGTCCTACTATGAGGAGGCTTACCCCATGGTTGAAAAGATATAAGAGGACCCACATTTACTCAAAACATAACTGAAGAAGAAAACCCCAAGTAACCAATTTTATCACAATATGCCAAAATTGGCAGAATTGGGAACTTAAGCACTAAATTCAATTTTTAAGAAATAAATTTACATTTTTACACACATTCTCTATAGATGTATAATTCACACCTACAACTATAACCATAAAAGTTTAGTAAATAAAGAATTTCAGAACATAGGACATTGGTTGAAGAGACGACAATAAAAAGTCAGNTTCTAAAAATTCTTATTTCTGTTAAAATTCTTTTTATAAAATCATAAAAGTAAATAGAAAATCTAAGAGTTTTATGATATGTTTATTGCTGTAAATGTAGAATCAACCCAAAGTTGTCATATCCCATTAAAAACATGGTGTATTTGCGAGACACAGACATATCAGACGCATTTAAAAATTTATTCCAGTTGTATTCTAACTGTAATCTATTGCATACAAGATTTCATTTGAACAATGGCTGGGTGGTAGTTTAGTTGCTAAGTTGTGTCCGACTTGCGACCCTATGGACTATCTGTCTCTTATACACATCTCACTATTTTAGATTACGCCATGGTTTGTTTGAACTTGTGATAACCTTACCCTTCCAAATTGTTCTATAGAACACACACACAGACACACACAATCTCAACTAAAATAAATTTTCTTTCATTACAGATTCCAGTTAATTCTTAGGTTAGTATTAATATAATTATTTTCCAATATAGAACAAAATGTTTCCTCTACCAACAAATAAGGATGTACATCTGTCATTATTGGAAACCATGCCATATTCTCAGAATTTTAGGTTAGATTGTAAACTATTTTATAGCCCTCTATTATAAGATGTACAAAGACATTTTAAATAGTATTATATTTGCAGATATTTTTTTAGAGTTAGTATAGGTAGATAGTTCTAAACACTATACAGTCCTTAACAGTTTGTTTATTTTTGTATATTAATATCAGTGATTTCATATCTTTCAAGATTCTTAAATAGGAAAACTGTAATACAAGAGAAGGAAAAGACATCATTTTTAAACTAACTGGATATTTGAGTTCATAATTTCTTCCTCCTGTTAACCCACTTACTCACGAATATCCTAACTTCCTAAGAGAGACATCTACAACTGACTCTCCTCTTGTGCCTTTTTTCCCAGGCATTTAAGAAAGTCAGAGAATTCAAAGCAGTGAAAGAGCAGGAGGGACTCACTTACAGATCTGGATATGATTTAGGACACACACATTGAGGTTTAGCTGATCTTAAACGAACAGATTTATCTATTTCATCTTTCATAATGTCTTCATTATTGTACTACATACGGAAATGTCAATGAAACCTATTAAACTAGAAAATACTTTATGAAAGTTATGTTAGTTTGCATTACATTTCAAACAAGAATTATGGCTAACTCAAAGCACTGTTCATTTTTGCTCTCTTTCTAATTCAGCGTTTGTGATACTGCAAACTCTGTGAGCATCTAAAAGGTCATTTTCTAATATATATCATTAGCCCTTGGAATTGGGAGGAAACCACCCTAGAGTAGTGACATGATTGCTTTCATTTCTAGACATAACACATGTCATCTGGGTGAAAGTCGTAGAAAGAGTACAGAAACAAAAGTGTGAACTCTACCCATAAAAGAGGAAATATGTTCCAAAAATTTATTTGAAACAGATTAGAAGTAACTAAATTAAAAAAAAAAAAAAGATAACTATAGAAAGGCATTATCACAAACTGCATGAATTTTTTTCAAGGTATTTTAGGAAAAAACATGCTTTCTTTTTCCATAATTTTTTTTCGAATAATACTTTCCAAGTATCTTAAATCAAGTTCTCATTATATTCTAGGAAAAAGACATGGGTCCTGCTATGAGGAGGCTTACCCCATGGTTGAAAAGATACAAGAGGACCCACATTTACTCAAAACATAACTGAAGAAGAAAACCCCAAGTAACCAATTTTATCACAATATGCCAAAATTGGCAGAATTGGGAACTTAAGCACTAAATTCAATTTTTAAGAAATAAATTTACATTTTTACACACATTCTCTATAGATGTATAATTCACACCTACAACTATAACCATAAAAGTTTAGTAAATAAAGAATTTCAGAACATAGGACATTGGTTGAAGAGACGACAATAAAAAGTCAGGAATAAATCATTCCTTAAAACACTTATGGATAGTTTCATGTATATTAAAAAAATAAAAATCTTAAATGCCAGATTATGGAGAAAAAGGCAGTTTTACAAAATCATTTTATGAAAGTGGTTCATCTTACCTCAGCTACCAGTTGCTGAAGAGATGGTGAAGCAACAGAGTGGAGAGTTGAGTTACCCCTTACCGGACTGTGGAGACTAATGTAAGCCACAACATTTCTCTGCAGAACCTTCCTGAAATCCTGAAATTAATATATATATATGTGTGTGTGTGTGTATATATATATCTTTAAGATAAATAAAAGTGACAGATTCTACCTTATCAGTTACATGCTGAAAGTGGTTCATCTTACCTCAGCTACCAGTTGCTGAAGAGATGGTGAAGCAACAGAGTGGAGAGTTGAGTTACCCCTTACTGGACTGTGGAGACTAATGTAAGCCACAACATTTCTCTGCAGAACCTTCCTGAAATCCTGAAATTAATATATATATATATGTGTGTGTGTGTATATATATATCTTTAAGATAAATAAAAGTGACAGATTCTACCTTATCAGTTACATGTTGAAAAATAAACACGTCCTACTTAAAGTCATTACCTTGTATAATACTTTATATTTTGTATTTAAAGCAATCTCTTACTATTTAATAGAGTACTCAAGGGCCATAAATGTATTTTAAATAATGGTGGCAAGGGTAGTATTTAAATACAATATTTAAAATGCATTTTAAATAAGTATACTCCTTATTGTATATCCATACAATATACAATACAATATTTTAAAGCATGTTCATGTCCCTCAAAAATGTAAAAGTTGAGGAGAAAAATATCCTTATATGGTTTATACAGTATGAGATTCAACTTCAGAATACGAGATGGAATATTTGCTCTATGACAGCATTTAATTTTATAGACTCTGAATTAGAGAACAGACATGGATAAATCACTTCAGTGTTTAATAAAACCAGCCCTTTCCTTTGGAGTGTTGAGCTACATTTTGCATAAAGTGGCTCTTTATTCTGAACAAAATAGGGCATAATACAACTGTGGCCCTGCACAGATTACCTGAAATAAAACCTGATGCATTTCACCCATAAACTAGCATAAAATGATTCAGCAGATTAGTTATTTCACTTCTCTGCTAAACACAAATTCCAAAAACTGAAGACCACTGATCCTATTGATAAGTTACCACTAAGAAGCCCTTCTGTTATTTTCTTCCTTTTCCTACACAAATATTTAATGAGTAATTATCATGGTGTCAGTTCTATAGGAACACCCTAAAAACTGTATTACTTCACGCCTTAAAAATATTTTTTTCTTCTTCCAACACTATCAGATGAAGGTCTGTAAAGGCTTATATATCCAGCACATAAATATTATTCTTAGTTTATGTTGAAAATTCAGTTATACCTTTGTAAAAGAGGTGAAAAGACAATTCATTTTAAAATAAATATTTTGAATATAAATGATGAACTTTAAGCTTAAGTACTCTGCTTTACACATAATGTTGTTATTAAAAATGTTCATTATTACACAAGAGCTATAAAAAAAAAAAGCTTCTATTAACATACTACCACACTGACAATGTCTATAAGTCAGTCCATTTAATTCTCATGAGAACCTCATAACATAGACATTAGTACACTTTTAGGAGGAATCAAGCCTTGGAGAAATTACTCTTGCCTAAGATCACATGTTCTATTGTACAGAAGATCTGAACTCTGATTTCTTTGATTACAAAATCTATAGTATTTCCATAATAGCCTGAGATGAAGATTCTTCACAGGAGAGATGGTACATTTTTTAAAGAACCTATTTAGTAGAATGTCATAATTCTCTGCAAGGATCAAAATCAATATTGAGTCAAATATCTAATAACTCTATCACCATAAATTCCATCTGACCAGTATAGCCTAATCCTTTTAATTATAACTCTGCATTTCAAGGGGATCCTGAGCAAAACAAAATTAGAAAGGGTATTATGACCTGTCAACAAGTGCTTTCCTCACTCATCGTCATGAGGGAATATATTTAGTGCACAAATTGGTTTCATCTAAAAGAAAAAAGTCTTCCATTTTCACAAAAAGTAGTAGTACTAGAGTGGGGTGCCATCACCTAGATGTGTATAAGAGACAGTTGTATACCTTTTTGATAGCCAAGAGACATTTTGTGCATTTTTGAGTGATTAAATGAAAAATGAAATGAGAATTTCTCTTTATATATTTGGGATTTTTTCCCTCTAAAGCTGACGTAGTAAACAGACTAGAATATCAAATGTTTTTATTTTTCCTAGTTAAACTTATGTAGGTTTCTAAAAATTCTTATTTCTGTTAAAATTCTTTTTATAAAATCATAAAAGTAAATAGAAAATCTAAGAGTTTTATGATATGTTTATTGCTGTAAATGTAGAATCAACCCAAAGTTGTCATATCCCATTAAAAACATGGTGTATTTGCGAGACACAGACATATCAGACGCATTTAAAAATTTATTCCAGTTGTATTCTAACTGTAATCTATTGCATACAAGATTTCATTTGAACAATGGCTGGGTGGTAGTTTAGTTGCTAAGTTGTGTCCGACTTGCGACCCTATGGACTATAGCCTGCCAAGCCTCTCTGTCCATGGGATTCTCCAGGCAAGAATCCTGGAGTGAGTTGCCTTTTCCTTCTCCAAAACAAAGGCTACCTAAGGTAGTTAAGTAAGTAGGCAGGTAAGTAGATAGGTAGAGATGCAAGTAGAAAAGAAGGAGCAGGGAGATAGGGGTTTTGATGGGAGGGAGAAAACAAGGCAGAAAAAAGAAAACTCTGTTTTCAGTCCAATCTCTATGCTGTTTAGGTAAGATATAATGCCACGTTAATACACATTTAACACATAAGATTGTTTCCTAATTTCAGAAAATTGCTAGAAGGTTTATAAAAAAAAGATAATGGTATATCACTTGATCACTTCTTATCCAGTGCCTGTCAGTCTAAGGATTGACATAATAACCAGGTAAACCCCAGTGCAGGTATATTAGAGTCTGTAGGTCTGATAGCAACAAGAATAAGATAGTTGCAGACCACACACCATTCACTGTGGTCTAAATCTAACTCCTTAGCATTCTTAGAGGTGATCTCAGCAAGTGAGCATACAGAACACTCTGGCTGAGATGCACATTCCCGTTAATGGCTTCATCAGTTTTACTTCCTCTACTCTAGTCTAGAGAGCAAGAGAAAGCAAGAGATAGCATGACAGAGCAATTTTGAGAGCAAGGCACAATAATTAATGTACATTTACCTCTCCCCATTCATAGGAGCCAATATTTCCAAAAGCTGTTCCTCCCCATGAGCAGAAAACAATAGTACGGTCTGGTCTCCACCCTCTCTTAACTCTTAACATCAAGGCCCGGATAAAAGCCGTGATGATGGCAGTGCTGCTGGCCCATTCTTGTCTATTATAACTGTGAGCGGTGTGATGATGGCTGCCAACTAGGACATAACGGTCTGGAATGGAAGGAAACAAGAGCCACTGAAACATAATATAAACCTTAACAATAAATTTAATGACATTTACATAATCCCTTGGTTACAACCAAGCAACAATTATGCAAAATTATTCTAATAATTAGGACTACTTTAACATTTTTCACCCACTGTCTTGATTCACACATCTGTGTATATCAAAGCAGAGGCAGCTGCTGAACTCAATTATGAATCCAAAGCTTAGATCCATATTACTGTCCTCTGCAACATGCATATTAATTAATGAAGTACACAAATATGCTACAATGAAAACCTTATCTAACATTTTTCCAGAATTATAGTGGGAAGTGCCCTATAAACAATGTATATATGCTCAGTAAATATTAATGAACTATTCTTACATTTGATGGGACAATTATTCAGTCACTGTAAATGTTAAAAATGTGGTACTCGTAGGAATTTTGCAATAAATGAAGTATTTAGGGAATCAGTTTTCATTTTCAACTTATAGTTTTAACCCCTCTCCCTTCCTTGATGGAAAAAAAATCATCATAAAAAGTCATCCAACTATTCTTTTTTTCACATATTTTATTTCATAGAATCATACAAAATCAATTAGGTACATTACTAGAAAGGTCTCCATGACACCTGGATAGGTTCTGAACAACATATTTAACTGACTGTTGTCAGTAATAAGGTAGTACAAATGCATCTCCAGAGTTTCCTCTGATTTTGTTGTCTGTGAATGTTGTTGGCACACATCTAAATCTACTTCAGCAAGTAGCCCTATAATTTGTGTAAAAATGTTTTTCCTTGTTAAGTGTCATTTTCTGAGCAGATGTTCCATAGCATGATGGTTAAGTGTGTAGAGTTTAAGGACTTCATGCTTGGGATGGAATCCAGGATATTTGACTTACTAGTTGTATGACCTTGCCAAGCTTGTTCAGGTGTTCATGACTTCTTCAACCATAAAATGGGTATAAAATAGTGCATACACCATTTTTTCTTTTTGTTTATTTTTAGAAATTTTATTGGAATATAGTTGCTTTACAATGTTGTGTTAGTTTCTGCAATACAATAAAGTGAATCAATTATATGTATACCTATATCCCCTTTCTTATATTTCCATCCCATTTAGGCCATCAGAGAGCACAGAATAAAGATCCTGTGCTATATAGTAGATTCTCATTATCTATTATATATAGACATAGATATATCCTCTTGGTATCCATGTTTATTCTCTAAAACTGTGTCTCTATTTATTCAGTTGTTTGGAGTTTTAAGTAAAGCACTTTCAGTAGTTCCCTGACACACAGTAAGTACTACACATGTGTGGAATGAATAAATCACCTCTTGGCTTCATGGCATCAAAAAGCTACTTTACAGGAAACATTACTGAGTGAAACAATTTTAGTTTTCCTCACTGATATTGGAACCAACAATGAATTTAATCCATCAACAGTGTTAACATTTAATTAGTGGTATATATAGTATGACTGCTCAGACGGTAAAGAATCTCCTTCCTGTAATGCAGGAGACCTGGGTTCAATCCCTGGGTCAGGAAGATGCCTTGGAGAAGGGAATGGCAACTCACTCCAGTATTCTTGATTGGAAAACCCTATGGACAGAGGAGCCTCGTGGGCTACAGTCCATTAGTTCTCAAAGAGTTGGACACTGCTGAATGACTAACACACACACATATAGTTTGCCTGCAATGTTGAATTGATTCACTCAGATATGTATAAAAATTCTGTTTGGAATTGTCTGTGTTCTAGATAAGTGGTGAGGAAGTGTCAGTTGCTCAGCTGTGTCTGACTATTTACAACCCCGTTGACTGTATCCCACCAGGTTCCTCTGTCCATGGAATCATCCAGCCAGAACACTGGAGTGGGTTGCCATTCTCTTTTCCAGGGGATCTTCCCAACCCAGGAAGAGAATCCAGGTCTCCTGTATTGCATGCAGATTCTTTACCATTTGAGCTGCCAGGGAAGCCCTCATTATAGATAAACCATATCTAGAAAACTAAATACTGCTGCTACTGCTAAGTCACTTCAGTCGTGTCCGACTCTGTGCGACCCCATAGACGGCAGCCCACCAGGCTCCCCCGTCCCTGGGATTCTCCAGGCAAGAACACTGGAGTGGGTTGCCATTTCCTTCTCCAATGCATGAAAGTGAAAAGTGAAAGTGAAGTCGCTCAGTCGTATCCAACTCTTAGTGACCCCATGGAATGCAGCCCACCAGGCTCCTCCATCCATGGGATTTTCCAGGCAAGAGTACTAGAGTGGGGTGCCATCACCTTCTCTGGAAAACTAAATACTAATTGATGCCATTTCTAATTTTCAAAGTCATTACATAAAGAAAGCATGTGAATGATCAATATTTTTGTGTAAAGTGCAAATAAACATGAGAAACACTTTATACATTAAGGAATACTATTAATTAAACTGAGTTTAAAAAGTTGGTGTTTTTTTTCTACATTGAGTGTCAATAAGGAAAGCTTTTCTATCCTAAATCTAGTATAATTCAGTACAATATTTTCTTCAAAAATAACTAAGAAATGTAGCAATGATTATAAATATTTCTAATACTTCAATTAGAGATTATTGTGATGGAAATTTACTGAAATGGTTGAAATGCAACAGCAACAATCTCCAAAATCATTTATATCTTGCATTTAAAGATATTATAATCAGAGGTTCTTCAGCATTGCTACTGTAAGGAAATCAAACAGAAGATGCCCATGAATTTTTAGAGTTGGCTGGCAGGAAACTTGGCAGGGATGTAAAACTTGATCTCAAAATTCCCTGAGTTAGCAATTATGGGGTCAATTTGACTAAAATAATGGAGACAGATAATTCTCCAAAAAGAACTTGAGTAAATATCCCTACCAAATAAATAGAAGTGGCACAAATGTACTAAAAGACTTGCATTCTATACTGTATGTAACAAGCACCACAGACAGTGATGTCCTTCAGTCTCACAGTGTATTGAGAAGTGTTGATGTTAATCAGATAATTAATGTATTTGTGAGTTATTTTCACTTCTTTAGCCTATACAGCATCATCTGAAGGTTCCATAAGATCCCATAACAAGGTATAAAACTATTTAAAATTTAGCCAGGTGAACTTTTTCATAAGCATCTTAAAAATCTAAACCCACACAATCATTAGGCAGAATTGTTGGTGAACCAAGGATTAGGAATGGGACACAGACTAACACTGAAATATTTGAAACCAAAACTTTTATTTAAAAAAAATTAAAACTAAAATATTTCATTTTTTTAATGGTCTTTATAAAAATAAAATCTTCAATGGTGTTATAGTGAATAAAAGAAAAACGATGACTTCTGTAGCTTCCATTCAAAGGTACATGCCAGTTTAACAAATCTAAACTCTGTTTTTTCTGTTTTGTTTCCCCTCTTATACTCTTTAGTATGATTTATCTTTGAAGAGATTTGGTATGAAATAGAATAAAGACCTGTTTCTTGCTTTTATATATCACCCACCCCTTAAAGTAGCATGAACCTAATTATCTCTAAAGCAGGACATTTAACTATGATATTGTTATAGAGCATTTGTGATATGTAAGACAGCATTCCTTGGAGCCCAGACAGAAAAGAATTCACTTGTCAATGCAGGAGACCCTGGTTCAACCCCTGGGTCAGGAAAATCCCGTGGAGAAAGAAATAGTAACCCACTCCAGTACTCTTGCCTGAAGAATTTCACGGACAGAGGAGCCTGAAGGGCTACAGTCCATGGAGTTCCAAAGAGTTGGACACGACTGAGCAACTAACACACTATATAAGATGTAGATTATAAATACTTGGGTCTACTTACCTGGATATGTCACCCCCTTTAAATATCCAACAACATTAGTAACTGTTTCAAATTTTGTGACTGTTTGAATTTTCATGTTGACAATTCTTTCCTCTGCAAAAAAAAAAAAAAAGCAAAAACAAAACTAAAATATGCTTGTTTTTCTAAATTCTGCTATTTTAATTTTTCTTAAAGCATCCAAATTCATTTATAATATATCATCAAATTATCCCAAACAATGGAATTTATCTAGGTAACAAATGTCACACTTTTTGGCAAATATGCATTGGAAAGATTGTGTAGACAATTTTAGATGCTTATTATTCAATGATGACTAAGATGCAATTTCTAGCTTCATAGAACTGTAGAGCCATAAAAGGGCTATTTTATTTTTTTTATTTTTATTGTTTTAAATTTATTTTAGTTGGAGGCTAATTACTTTACAATAGTGTGGTGGTTTCTTTGTCATACATTCACATGAATCAGCCATGGGTGTACATATGACCCTCCCCCCAACCTCCCTCCCAAAAGGGAAATTTTAAACTTCATATTAAAAATCGCAATGAGATTAAACAGGAAAACACACAGAACGAGATCTCAAGGATATGTCGGCAATTCTTAAAAAAATAATAATAATAACATATAAAAATATTTCCAAACAATTTTAAATACTTACCTAGCTGCAAAACAAAATCACATGTGGAGATAACTTTACCTTTTCTCTTTGATTCATTACTACATTGTTACTTTGAAAACTGGAAAGCATTACACAAATTAAAAGAATAAAGATTTTTAAAGCTACATATATTTTCAAATATTGGAGTTTTATACTTATGTTTATATGCCTCTCACCTCTCTTCTAAATCTCTGCCAACTGCTCTGCCTCTTTTGAGTTTTTCTATTCATGCTTGATAGTAAAAAATTTGACAACAAAGAAACAAAGATACCAATCAGAAAGGACTTCAGTCACAGCCCTGAAGGGATCTCTGAAGGTTTTTGATGATCACAAGTGTTAATCCTGTATTTGATGGATCCTGGAATTACCGCACAATTGCACTCATCTCACATGCTACCAAAGTAATGCTCAAAATTCTCCAAGCCAGGCTTCAGCAATACGTGAACCGTGAACTTCCAGATGTTCAAGCTGGTTTTAGAAAAGGCAGAGGAACCAGAGATCAACATCCGCTGGATTATCAAAAAAGCAAGAGAACTCCAGAAAAACATCTATTTCTGCTTTATTGACTATGCCAAAACATTTGACTGTGTGGATCACAATAAACTGTGGAAAATTCTGAAAGAGATGGGAATACCAGACCACCTGACCAACCTCTTGAGAAACCTATACGCAGGTCAGGAAGCAACAGTTAGAACTGGATATGGAACAACAGACTGGTTCCAAATAGGAAAGGAGTATGTCAAGGCTGTATATTGTCACCCTGCTTATTTAACTTCTATGCAGAGTACATCATGAGAAACGCTGGACTGGAAGAAGCACAAGCTGGAATCAAGATTGCCGGGAGAAATATCAATAACCTCAGATATGCAGATGACACCACCCTTATGGCAGAAAGTGAAGAGGAACTAAAAAGCCTCTGGATGAAAGTGAAAGAGGAGA
>SJYT01006516.1:438854-453512 GCA_006410635.1 Cephalophus harveyi | reverse complement strand
CAGGCAGGTTGCCAGCTCCACTGAACTTCTGACGAACTGTTTCAATGTTTTATCCTCCCCAAGGTGGAGGCAGCTCTGGGGAGCAGAAAGAGTCCATATTACAAGGAAGGAACCCAGACCTTGTTGGTTAAGACAGGCCCCCGCTTCCCGCTAACTCTCAACAGGAGTTGGCAAACTTCTCTTGTGCAGGGCCAGAGAGCAAACATTTTAGGCTCTGTGGGCTGGTCGGTCTCCGTTGCATAATTCTTTTCTTTTTTTGTGTGTGTGTGTCTCTTCAAAAATGTCAAACCGTTCTCAGCTTGCTGGCTTACAGAGGCCGACGACAGGCTTTGGCCCACCGGCTGTAGTTTGTGGAGCCCTGAATCGCATCACTCTGTTTACTTCTCTCATAAAACCTCCCACAATTTGAACTATTTTGTTTATCTTCTCTTTCCTCTACTGGGAACTTCACAAGAGCTAAGGAGGTGGCTTCTTTATTCTCTGCTGACTTGGAGGCCTAGGCTGTGCCTGGCACGAAGGGGTGCTCTAGTATCGGTTGAATGATTGAGTGCATTGTGAGTTCTAATTTCATCTCTGGTAACTCATCTGTAAAACAAGGGACGAGACCTTGGGGGTCCCTGAGGGAGCTTCCAGAGTTCAAGCTCTGAGATTCTAATTCACCGAGCAGTGTGGGATTTGGGTTCACGTTATAGCTGTATGTGGCTCCTCCAGCTGTCTCCGCCTGCTCCTTTGTGCAGGGCAGAGGTAAAGCAGATAGGTCCTAGGAGCTGAGGGTGACTCTTGCCCCTCACCTGCATCCTTCTGCAGACATCGGGTCAGTCCGGCCTGTGCTTGAAGCAGGATTTTCCTCTGAAAATGACTCTCATCCTAGTGATCCTTTGTTGACAGTTTGCTGCTCCAGCCCTTGTCTAATAGACTTGATAGTCCAATTATGTAACAACTGATACAAGCACAGATGCTGACCAGTCAGGGCAGGTGTGGGATGCCAACAGTGGGAGTTGCCATGGCAACATGTCCCGCTCTGCTCTCTGCCTCCTCCCTCAGCCTAGCCCCCACGATTCTCCACCAGGGCATGAGCATTCCACACTGCCCTTCTTTGTTCAGGCTTTTTCTTGCACCTGGAGTGAACTTCCCTGAGTTCCATTTGCTTTGCCTGGCAAACTCCTATACATCCTTTATGACCCAGCTCAGCGATCTGCTCCTCGGTCCCCAGGCACACTTACTTGCTCCCTTTCCTTCATGCCCGTGGTACTTCAATGGCATTATTGTTCTGGACTTGGGTTCGTCTCCCCTCTGGACTCACTTCTCAATGTCTGGCTCCTAAAAGCCTCAGAAAATATTCACAGAATGAAAAGGGATTGAAGTCAGAAGAATGAAACTTGTATGATGGATTTTAGGCCATGAATCATCTACTGGGTTTGGGCAGTTGGCTTCATCACTGTTGCAAGTGGGCATTTTTGTGAGGCTCTTACACAGTGAATAAATTGGGCAGCTGGGTCTTTAAGAATTGGCGCTTGTTCTAATGCAGGTTAGATCCCTGAGTCAAGAAGATCCCCTGAAAAAGGAAATGGCAACCCGTTCCAGTATTCTTGCCTGCGAAGCCCCATTGACAGAGAAGCCTCGTGGGCTGTCGTCCGTGGGGTCACCAAGAGTCGGGCACAACTTTGTGACTAAACAACAAGAGCCTATCCTAGTGGAGTCCCAGGACATCACTGGTGCCCCAGGGTGGGCCGTCTGCGGGGGTGGGGTGGGGGCTGAGAGGCTGAGGGGATGGGGACAGCCTCTAGCAGGAGTCCTCTCACGTCTCTGGGCCCTGGTTCCCTCGCTTATTTTCCTAAGGGGTCACTAGGTTCCCTCTGAGGTCCCTTCTGGAGGTGAAGAGTCAGGGGTACCATGAAAGAAGTATTGGGTTATCAGATCGGATCCTTTATCAAATACGACCCATTCTCTAAATGCCTCCTTCTCTGGGAAGTCCCCCAGGTGTCAGATCCCTCTACCGCAACATCACGGGCTGTAGTCCTAGAACCAGGCTGTCTGTTCGAGCCTTTGCTGAGTGCCAGCACCCAATGCCTTCCGCTGCTCAGCCGTCCCACACTCTGTGCCCATTTCACAGTGAGCCTCAGAGAGGCTGAGGAAACAGTGGAGAGTGTGCTCTGAGGCCCACCCTGTGGTCACCGACAGACAGTTCCTGCCTCTCTCCTAGGGATGTCCCTTGGTGCTGGCCCACGTGCCCAGCCAGTCTGAAGGGTCAGGGAGTTGACACCCTCAAGTGGGGGAAGGGGGTTGCTAGATAAATTCCCAGCTTCTGAGCCATAGTGGGACACCTCCAGACTGCTCTGCCTGGTTTTTGGGGGGCTTCCCTGCAGGGGTCCAGGCTCATTAAGGCACCTTTGGCTGGCTTTTGTCCTGTTCCTGCCACACCTACCCACTTCCAGGAGCCAGTTCTTCCTGAGATCCTGTCCCAGATCATCTATAAACTGCACCCATGTCAACTTTTGAGGACCTGCTAAGTGGTAAAGCCAAGATTTGACTATGTCTGGCTGACTCTGCATTCCCTTCCCCATAAGGGTGGTGTTTGCTCTGCACAAATTGTGGGGTTGAGGCCAGAAGCCCAGCCAGGGTCCAGATGCTGTTTGTTTAAGGCCCTGATGCCTGATTTTAGCATGGCCTGGATAACTTTTCAGTGGATGCTTGCTGATTGAACGTGCTTTCTTCCAGGAAGCTGGAGTTTGAGGAGAATGATGTCCCTGCCTTGGGGCTGGTTGTTGACCGAAGCTGGGAGAGAAGGAGCAGGTAATGGAGAGGAGAATACCTCGCCTCTGGTTGCTTAAGCTCTGTTTCTCTTTCCCTGGCTTGCCCCAGCCCCACCCGGCCTCTTGGCCACTGCCCTTGGGTTCCATGAATTTGTCAGGGAGACGGGGATCTTCTGAAGGTGTGACCAGCCTAACCAGAGAACTGCTTAGCAGGCGAGGCGTGGATGTAGGTGATGTGTACGGTGTATAGGCTCTGGTTCCTGCCGTGGAGGCTCGAAACTGGCTTGACAAACCAGACCAGCCTCCAGAGAACAATTGTGTTTATGGCAGTTCAAGAAAGGATGCTGGAGTTGTCCAAGGACAATTTCTGGAGAAGGTATGGGGATCACTTAGGTCCTGGTAGGGAACAGAGGGGACCCTAAGTGGGGTCCCGAGGAGAGAGCTCTGGGACTGCTCACAAAGGAGAGGGCAGGGAAGAAGAAAGTCCCCCTAGGAGGGGACACTTATGCTTGCTGGCTAGAAGGGGCAAGAAAGGAAGGGATGGCAGCCTGGAGCCAGAGCAGACCACCCCAGCTAGAGCTGTTGGCCAGAGGCGGTGACTTCGGCCCTGCTAATCTGTGGCTGAGGACTTACTTCTCCCATCACTCTCTTCTCTCCCTGCCCCAACCCCTTGCTGGGATCTTCCATTTGACGAGCCCAACCGGAAACAGAGATGCTGGACTAGGTGGAGAGGCTGAAGAAAGTAACCAACTAGTGGGCTTCTGTGGGTGCAGCCGGCATTTCCCTCCGAGCAACGCCTGGTACGAGCCCAGCAGCCCGTTTTCACGATCCTGCTGCCTCTGTTTAATCAGAAAACGTCCGTGTCCTGGACATCTTGGTGGGTGGCTTTATTTCCAACTGGATGCCTCCTTTTCTCTAAACGTGAAGCATCTGAACAGCCCCACATTTGGAGTAATTGTTCCTTGCTCCTTTGCTTGTGTTTCTCTGACCTTGAAAGAGCCATTTTCCAGGGCTGTCACTGATGGACCTTCACGCGATGACAATAAAATATCCCAGCGCTCATAGAAAGGAAAGGAGACGCTGTCTTGAGTGACTGCTTGCTGCTGCTGCTGCTAAGTCGCTTCATCGTGGCCGACTCTGTGCGACCCCAGAGACGGCAGCCCACCAGGCTCCCCCGTCCCTGGGACTCTCCAGGCAAGAACACTGGAGTGGGTTGCCATGTCCTTCTCCAATGCATGAAAGTGAAAAGTGAAAGTGAAGTCGCTCAGTCGTGTCCAACTGTTCACAACCCCATGGACTGCAGCCTACCAGGCTCCTCCATCCATGGGATTCTCCAGGCAGGAGTACTGGAGTGGGGTGCCATTGCCTTCTCCATGAGTGACTCCTTGCGTTCCCCAATGTCGTCTTGTGAGATGGCCACAGTGCCGATTCCCCGCCGCGCTCCCAGCCTGCCTTGGCCGTGCTGGCCTGGTTCCTCTGATGCTGGAAATGACACCGTGTTCTCTGTGAAAATTCCACCTTCTCCATCGAGTAATGTGATGGCCAACAGCTGACCCACCGGGAAGGCCGACCAGACACCAAACGCCAAGAGCTGAAGGCTTACCGGCCTCTTCAACACCTCCCGAGAGGGAAGGATCCTGCCAGTAGCTGATTTTGGAATGTTCTGTGAGTTTTCTGAGAACTGAAAGATGACTTACCCTGGGAAAGTAGGTCTCAGGGCTCTGAGACTTGTTCTTTCCTCTGCTTCCAGCTTGTAGCGCGCTTCAGGGCTCATCGCCTGCCTTTCTATTGTTGTTGTTCAGTTTCTCAGTTGTGTCTGACTCTCTGCAACCCCATGGACTGCAGCACGCCAGGCTTCCCTGTCCTTCACCAGCTCCCGGAGCTTGCTCAAACTCATGTCCATTGAGTCGATGCCATCCAATCATCTCATCCTCTGTCATCCCCTTCTCCTCCTGCCCCCAGTCTTTCCCAACATCAGGGTCTTTTCCAATGAGTCAGCTCTGAGGGCCTAATATTCAGACCCCCATCTGACCCTGCTCACCCTCTGCTGGCTAGAGGGTAGAAACAAATCCTCGAGCAGGACCAGGCTCCAGCCCGACCTGGGAACCAGAGACTGATGAGCTGGTGGCCCTGGCAGTGGTCTAACTGCCATCTGGCAGAGGCAGGTGACTTTCTTGAGATGGGATGGTCCTTGGGGGGGGGTGCCCGGCGGAGTCATGAGCTGCCTCTAAGCCAGATCTCCAGAAAGTCCAGTGCAGGGTGGGCAGTTCTTGTGGGGTCCGAGCTCTAGGCTGAGATGGAAGAGCAAGTTCAGCTGTGATGCGGGAGCCTCCTGCGAGGGCAGGTCCCCGACTTCCGGGCTGGACGTTAGGAGGCCTTGGTTTTCGCCCTGGCTCTGGCCTCGACTTCTGGTGAAGGCCCTGGACAAGCATCCTTTCTCTTCCAGCTTTCTCATCTAAAACCAGGCGTCGGGTGGTGATGTGATATCCCTTCTGGCTTGGACGGCCCAGCTTTGCTGTCACCAGGGTCCCCCAGCGCATGTCACAGGCCCAGTCCGGTAACCGCAGCTCCGAGTGCCTGAGTCCTCATCCACCACGAGTTCATGGCTCTGGCAGTCCACGGCGTGGTGTGGACGCTATGGGCTCCTCCCTCACCAGGTGAGACACAGAGAGGATCTTTGACCTTCTCTGGGGTCCCCTGGTCAGACAATGAGAACCAAGGTCAGAGCCTCTGACATAAACCTCACCGGGATTTCACTTCCTCACACTCCTGTCTGAGCCTGTCCCCCTCCAGGACCAAAGTGTCCAACCTGACCCTCATGAGTTTTCTGAGTTTTATAAGCTGCCTTAAACATAGTGGCTTAAAACAATACAGATGTATTTTGTAATAGTTTTGAGGGCAGGAGTTTGAGACAGGTCTCACTGGGCTGAAATCAAGGTGTTGGCGGACCTGCTTTGCTTCTGGGGCCCAAGGTGAGCCTTCTTTTCCAGCTTCTAGAGCAGTGGTCCCCAACACGTTTGGCACTGGGGACCAGTCTTGAGGAAGACAACTTTTCCATGGACAGAGAGCAGTGATGGTTTGGGGATGATTCAAGTGCATTACATTTATTGTGCACTGGCTCCACCTCAGATCATCAGGCACTAGATTCTGGAGGTTGGGGACCACCCACTCCCCACAGACCTTTGGCTAGATGTTGCCCACAGTCCTTGGCTTGTGGCCCCTTCCTGTGGCTTAGTCTCTCTCACAATTGCTTGGTACCTTTCCTACCTCTTCGTTTCTCACATCTCTGACCCACTCTGTCTCCTCTTCCCCTTTTTTAAGGACTCATGATTAGATTGAACCCAGCTGGATAATGTCTCTTTCTAAATGTCCTTAACCTCATTCACATCTGTAAATCCTGCGGCCATTTAAGGTAACATAGTCTCCTCTTCTGGGGATTAGGGTGAAGATGTCTCTGGGGCAGGCATGATTCTTCCTTTCACCCTGCCTCCCTCTGAGGCTTGGGGCTTGGCCCACAGCAGTTTTCCTGTGTGAAGAGGCACCTCTTCCTTAGAGCCCTCCCTGACTCCACCAGGCAGCGGTGGCTGCTCTGTATCCGCACTCCCCTGGCCCCAGGTGCTCTTTGCCATACTTGTGTGGCAGTGCTTGTGGGAGGTCTCGCTCCCTAACTGAGGATGTGTGGGCAGGGACTGACCTTCTTCTCCCTGGGTCCCTGGTGTCTGGCCATGAAAAATACATAGGGCCAGTCTGGGGAGCAAGTGCTGGGCGGGATGGAGAGCTTTCCCACGGCCTCTGGAACACAAGCAACTGTGCCAGGTGGAAACTGATCCTTTTCTTCAATCCTGGGATCTCTTGGTGGCAAAGTGAAGCATTATCTATTTTACAAGGGAGAAAATAGAGGCCGGTAGTTCAGTGGTGAAGAATCTGCCAATGCAAGGGACATAGGTTCAATCCCTGGTCCGGGAAGATTCCACAGGCCTCAGAGCAACTCAGCCCGCGTGCCGCAACTATTGAGCCTGCGCTCTAGACAAGAGAAGCATTGCAATGAGAAGCCTGCCCACCACAGCGAAGAGCAGGCCTGGCTCACTGCGACTAGAGGAAGCCTGCATGCAGCAGTGAAGACCCAGTGCAGCCAAAATTAAAAATAATAAAATTGAGAGAGACGCTGAGAGGTTAAGTGACTGCCTGGACTCCCCGGGGAAAGCGACGGAGCTGAATTCTAACTCAGTTCTTGTTATCTCTCCCCCATCTCACTCAGTTATTATTTATTTTTCAAATCGTCTGTTATGGGCTGAGCTGTGGTCCACATAGATTCAGACATTCAAGTTCTAATCACCAGTGCTTCAGGATATGACCTTATTTGGGAACAAGATCATTGTGGGTATCATGAGTTAAAATGAGGTCATATTAGGTTAGGGTGGGCCCCCAATCCAGTATGACTGAGGTCCTTCTAAAAGGGGGCAATTTGGAAGAAGACTCTCTCACACACACAGAGGAGGCTCTGTGAAGATAAAGGCAGAGATTGGGATGATGATCCTAGAAGCCAAGCAACGCCAAAGACGGCCAGCACCGCACCCGCAGCCCGGGGAAAGGCCTGGAGCAGACTCTGTCTCACATTTGTCGAAAAGGAATCAAACCATCTGACACCTCGGTCTTGAATTACTAGCCCCCAGAACTATGAGAAAACACATTTCTGTTGCTGAAGGCATCCAGTTTGTGGTACTTTGTTTCGGCAGCCTTGAGAATTGATGACACTGGCTGCTGATGCAAGCCCAGGCCTCAGAGATGTTGAAGCCTGTCTGAACTGACCCCTCCCAGGCCTCCAACCTCCTTCCCCTCCCCTCCCCTCCCCTCCTGCCTCCCTGTGAGCTGCAGTCACACTGGCCTTCCGCGTATTCCCTTCTTAACAGCGGTGCTGGGATATAATGGATACACAGTGTGGTGTGTGGTTTGACAAGTTTGGGCATATGTATGTACCCCTGCAGCTGCCACCACTGTCAAGATAATGAACAGATCAGTCACCCTGGGCAATCTCTCCACCCCGCCCCACCTCCTAGCCCAGGAGACAACTGTCACCATAGATTAGCTTGCATTTTCTAGAATTTCACGCAAAGAGAATCTTCTGGTAAGTGTTCCTTTTGTTTTGCATACTGGGCGTTTCCCAGTTTCTTAGAACTCCTACTGCCCTCCTGCCTTGTGGTCTGACCTTCCTCTTCTTGCCCTCCTCCTCACCCCTTGTTCAGTCTTTCAGTCATGTCCGACTCTGAGACCCCATGGACTGTAGCACGCCAGGCTTCCCTGTCCAGCACCAACTCCTGGAACTTGCTCAAACTCATGTCCATCGAGTTGGTGATGCCACCCCACCATCTCATCCTCTGTCATCCCCTTCTCTTCCTGTCTTCAATCTTTCCCAGCATCAGGCTCTTTTCCAATGAGTCAGTCCTTCGCATCAGGTGGCCAAAGTATTGGGAGTTTCAGCTTCAGCATCAATCCTTCCAGTGAATATTCAGGACTGATTTCCTTTAGGATTCACCCCTTGTTAACATCCCCCCATTCTCTTCAGTTTATCAGAGAAGCCTTCCTGAGCCCCCAGACCAGAAGGCCCCCATTTAACACAGTTTGCTAGCCCTGCATCCTCCCCTGGACACAGCATGGGGCTGTTTTACATCACCTGTGCTAGAGGTTCATGCCTGTCTCGCCCACCGGTCTTGACAAGGGACAGGCCTGTGATGGATTCTGCTCACCTTTATTCCTGGCTCCTGGTAAAGGGGTGAACAGAGGAAGTGATGCATGCATGTGGTGGGAGAGGCAAAAGCATGGGGCTAAGGAGCTGAGTCTCTGCAGTCAGCTCGCCGGTGATCTCGGGCAAGATCATCAAGCCTGCCTCCTCCCGCTTCAATTTCCCATTTTCTCTTCCCCTACCTCTGCCACACTGCGTGGCTGGAGGGGTCTTAGTTCCCTGACCAGAGATTGAATCTGGGTCCTTGACAGTGAGAGGGCGTTGTCCTAACCACTGGACCACCAGGGAATGCCCTCCAATCTCCCATCTTCTCTACCCCCCATCCCTGGGAAGCATTTGGGGATCCCTGATGGCTCAGAAGGTAAAGGATCTGCCTCTTAATGCAGGAGACATGGGTTCGATCCCTGGGTTGGGAAGATTCCCTTGGAGTAGGAAATGGCAATCCATTCCAGAATTCTTGCCTGGGAAATCCCACAGACAGAGGAACTTACAGTTCATGGCATTGCAGAGTCAGACACGACTGAAGGACCAACACTACCCGCCTCCACCATGCTGTGTGGCCCGAGGGATCTTAGTTCCATGACCAAGTATCGAACCAGGGTCCTTGGCAGCAAGACTGCCTTGTCCTAACCACTGGATCACTGGGGAAGTCCCTCCAATTTCCCATCTTTAAAATGGGTGCAATAACTGTACCCTCCTCCCTAGGAGGTCCTGAGGTCTGAAGGATGTGCTGCATGGAAGGAAGGGATTTCTAAAAGCGCCTGCCACGTACAATTGGCCCTCAGTAGTGATGGTCAGACATTCTGGGGGTGCTGCCAAGGAATATGACAGTTGTGTGGCTTCAAGCTGAACTCTTCTTCTGGATGGTCGGTCTGCAAGGCTCACGCTCCCACTGTCCCCGTTGCTAACGAGCCCCCTAGTTACAAGCCTCTTTTTGGATCAGTGGTGCTGAGGAATTGGCCGAGAAGGATGTATCACTGATGGGAACTTGTTCCAGTCTGCTGTTGGGATTTCTTTGGCTGCTGACAGTGCTATGGTATCCTCAAGTCTTCTTGCTCAGGACCCAGGCTGGATTCATTCAGGTCAGACGTTTATGCAGTGGACGTAGAATAATGGGTCTGGAGGTCCTTTGGAAGGCAGAGCCAATAGGCGTGCAGGCGATGTGTGGCTGTGGGTGTGGCTTTCCCACCAACTCGACATCAAGACAGCCCCCCAGGCTCTGGGGCCTTTCAGTCTTCTGGAAAAGCCCACATGGGGGTGTGCCCTGGCCTCCACCGGGACCTGGCTTAGTGTGAGAACAGGTTAGGATGGACTCTTGAGTGTCTAGGCTACCATGTCTAGCTAGACACTCTATCTAGGCTACTGTGGCCCAGCTGAAGGAGCCTTTGAAGACAGGGCAGGGTAGCATCAGGCTCCGTGGAATTGAGGAGATGCTGGGCCAGGCCTGGGTGGGGTCTGGGCTCAGAGCACAGCTCCAGACATTATAGTGCACGTGAATGGCACCCCCTGGGGTTGTGCAGTGTGTAACCTGTGTGGCCGTGCGTGGCTGCCCTGTCCAGGGTCCTGGTTTGTGGATTAGCATTTCCAGGCAAAGACCCAGACCCTTGGAAACACCGAGGAAAGCAGTGAGGAGTGGAGGGGAACGCTGGCAATCTGTGGGCAGAGTAGGTAGTTTGTAACCAGGTCTACCACTGAAGCTCGGGACCTCGGGCAGAGCCGCCTTGGAGCCTCTGTTCTGCATCGTAAACACAGGATTCATTTGACAAGCCTCACTTGCTGCACGGGGTTATTGAGGATTATGTGAGCTGGGGCATGTGGAATCTTTGTAAGCTGCTGAGCAGAATGGGCAAGTTATTGCTTAGCTTTGTGTGCCCTGGAGCGGGCACCAAGTGTGGGTTAGGGGTCTTCCACATCACTGCTGTCCCTGGGAGAGGCGTGGGCACCGTCACTGCTTCTACGTGAGATTTTGGTTTTCTGGGCCTTTCTGGGGACTAGAGCCAGTATGAGACCCAGCTCTACGTGGGTGGATGTTGAGGGCTTAGGGGGAATCTCAGAGGAGTCCAGAGGGGCCACAGGACAGAGCCTTCTACACAGTGTCCTGCTTCCGGGGACTGTGCAGCTGAGAGCGGCTGGGGAAGCTGACTGGGTGGTTTCTGAGCACCCGGGGCTTGGGTCCCATCTGGCTACTGTTTCCCGAGGCCCAGGCAGCGCTCCGCTTGGTGTCGTCACTGCACGCTGGCTGTGCGCCGCTGTCCTGAGGGTGTCCGGGTGGGTGTGTTCATGTCTCCTGTGGTTTCGGGTGGAGGTTCAGAGGGTGGACTCTGGAGGGAAGCAGAGTGTGGTTTGAGTCCTACTCCATCCTTTGCCACTCTGGGGTCTTGGAATGAACTGCTTTACTTTCTCAGACCCCAGTTTCTCCCCCTGCAAATTGGGCATAGGGCTTCCCAGGTGGTGCTAGTGGTGAACCCACCCGCCAATGCAGGAGATGTAAGAGATGCCAGTTCCATCCCCGGGTCATGAAGATTCCCTGGAGGAGGGCACGGTGATCCGCTCCAGCATTCTTGCCTGGAGAATCCCATGGACAGAGGAGCCTGGCGGGCTACAGTCCACGGGGTGGCAAGGGGCTGGACATGACTGACGTGACTTAGTATGCACGCAGGCAAAGTGAGGATAGCAACAGTGCCGCCTCCTGGAGTCAGCAGTGAGAATTCAGAGAGCTCAGAGCTCCTTCCATACAAAGCACTCAGAGCAGGCAAACGAGAAGGGGCGCCAATGGACACGACCTACCTGGGGATGGGCACTGACGGTTTAGTTGAGCCGAGGTCCAGTTACCCACGGGGGTCTCCAGATCCGATCCGGAGACCTGGGTGTGGCTCCGTGCACATCTGGGGCTTGGGGTCGGTGTGCTGCCTGTGTGGGAGCCGTGCTGAAAGCAGGGCTCTCCTGTTCATGGATACACTCGCTCATTCCTCGTTGATTCGCCCTCCGTCCTGAGCTGTCTGGGTGAAGGGGCAGCAGGGAGGGAGCAGGGTGTCCTCGCATTGCCTGCTTTGTGGCGTCAGCTCCGGCTGCCACAGCAGAACACTGCAGACCAGGAGGCTTCAACCACAGAGGCTTAGTTTCTCAGTTTTTCTGGAGGCTTGAAATCTGAGATTGAGGTGTCGACAGGGATTGTCTCTGGTGAGGTCTCTTTTCCTGGCTTGTAGTCAGCCACCGACTCGATGGACATGAGTTTGAGCAAGCTCCAGGAGTTGGTGATGGACAGGGAAGCCTGGCGTGCTGCAGACCATGGGGTTGCCAAGAGTCAGACACGACGGAGCGACTGAACTGAACGGAACTGAGGTAGCCACTACCTCGCTATGTCCTTCTGTGGACTTCACTCAGTAGGTTTGTAGAGAGAGGGAAGGAGGGAGGGAGAGAGGGGGTAGGAGAGGAGAGATGGAGGGATGGAGAGGGAGGGAGGCCAAGAGGACTCGGGTGTCTCTTCCTCTTCCTGTAAGGACACGAGTCCTGTTAGATTAGGGCCTCACCTGCTTGACCTTATTTAACTTGAAAGATTTCTTTACAGGTCCTTTGTCCAAATACAGTCACATTGGGAGTTAGGGCTTTGAGTTGGGGGATCATAATTCATTTCATAACAAAAGCCCAGCCCAGGGTGCTGGGTGCTAAAGGGACCATGATGGGACAAGGCAAAAATGAAGGAGGGGACCCTTCCAGACCATCAGAAAAAGAGCAGTCTAGGGCAGGGGCTGCTCATTTGGCTCAGGGAACATGGAGAGAACAGTGGGTTTGGGAGTATCCTGTGTTGCAGCGCTTGGACCCTTACTATGGCGTATGGCCTTGTATCTATGACTTAATCCCTCTGAGCCTCTACTTCCTCATCTGGAAAATGGGAATAATAGTATGTGCTCCATGAAATGGTTTTGAGGATAAATTAGGAAATTTACCTAAAGGGCTCAGCCCTGTCCCCAGAGCACTGTGAGACAGGGGAGTGGCAGTGATGGCCCCTGGAGCAGATGCACTTGGGTTCCAGCATAAGGCATGAGCTAGGGTGGTGAGCGTCCCTCACTTCGTAGGTGTTAATCTCAACGATGGGTTAGAGAAGAGCAGCTGGGTGAGGCCAGGCAAGGGGGGCTTTGAGGCAGATGGGGAGACAGATGTGTCCCAGGGCCCCTGAAGGTGGAGGAGATGCAGGGACTGGCAGGCAGACGGGGTGAGCATGCAGTGAGCCTCGTCATCGCTGGATGGGACAGATGCCAGAGGCGGACACAGGCCCAGCTGGGGCAACAGAGTCCAGCCTGAGGGGCTCAGGGACCCAGTCTAGACATGTCTCACCTTTCAGCTCAGCAGCCCGCCCTTCCCTTCTGATAGGAGAGGCGCCACGCCAAAACAAGGTGCTACCCAATGCAGCTGGTGACATTCATGAGTCAGCAAGCTGTTTTATTTCATCAAAGAAGATGAAAACTTTTTTATTTTGGTAAAGTGCAAAGTTTCTTTTACATGATTTAGTGTGATCAGGGTCATTTTAAAGGATCGGCGCTCGGAAGCAGGGACTCCAGAGCGTTCTATAAACCAGAACAATGTGTGCTTTCTCTTCATGGGGGCCGGTACTTACACAAGAGCCCCTGAAAGGCAGAGGGGACACTGAGGCCACAGGTCACGAGCTGCAGCTCCTGCATCTGTGGCATGTCTCATCCAGATTGGACATGATCAGTTCTGGGAGCCTGTGTTAAAGGATCGGGGCACTAGCCTTGGCTGGCTCACTGTACCCTTAAAGTTCTCCAGGGAGGTTACCGGGACTCTCTGTGGGAAATGATGCAGCCCTAGCTAGGATCTGTCTGGATGTTATTACAGGCTGAACCAACTGCTTCCCTTCCAAATACTCCAGGCCTGGGGAGAGATGACCCCTGTCACGGCTCCCTCTGCCCTCAGCCCACTCCACCGTGGAGGTGGGGGGAGTGCCACGTCCGCCTCCTGCCATCTTGCCCACCACACCTGGCCAGGTAAGAGGCAGGCGCTGTGCTGTTTTCCATGTCAGTGGGCTTCTGGGTTTCCCCTGTGTTGCGTGCGTGCGTGCTGTGTGTTTCTAGTTAGGACTGGGAGAAACTCAGAGTGAACTATCTTGGAATCTCAGTGGAATTTCTTGGCATAGTCTTATCTTGGGAAGGAGGAGGCGACCTGAAAGTTCACTGTCCATGGTGGGAGGGTGGCTTTTCCTGGGATCTCGCTGGCTTGAAGACTCATTCTTCTCCCCCTCTGGGGGAGCCCCAAGCCCGCCTCCGTGCTCCGGTGGACCCTGTCTGCGGGGCTGAGTAACCTAGAGCTTTGTCAGCTGTGCGGCTGACCCCCGCCAGCTGATGGTGTTGACACCACTGGGCGGGGCTTCCTCTGTCCAGGCCAAGCGCCTGACACTTGGTAGCTCCCTTCTCCCTCCCAGCAGCTGTCTGTGGAAGGTACTGCTCCGTTCTGCAAGTTCCAGATGTGGAAGCCGAAGCCCAGAAAGGCTCTTTAACTTGCCCGAGGTGACAGCTGGAAATAGAGTCAGGGCACGAATCCAGACTTTCCACCTTGAGGTGTGGCTGTGGGTCGGAGAGCTTTCTTGACTCTAATTGGCTTTAGTCTCTTGCTGACCCTCCTTCTGCCCAAGTGCCCCCAAAGGCCCTCGTTGTCTTCTGGTCTCTAACCCCCCATACACGTGCTTCCTTGAGCTGGAACACCCTTCCACTTGGCCACCTCTGACTTTTTCTCAAGATTTGGCTCAGCGACCGTCTCCTCCAGGAAGCTCTCCCTGACTGCCCCTGAAGTCCAGGCTGGATGCCCCTCCAGGTGGTCCCATGGCACCCTGGGCTTCCTCCCAGCAGACGTTGACACCCATTGTTATAAGCAGGGTTCTGTTTGTTCAACTCCTCCACCAATGCAAGCATCTTCAGGGGTGGGCCCGCTCTCAGATGTTTGATGAATGAATAAGTGAGTGTATGAATGGTAACTTGAGTCTCTTGCTACAGTGTCTTGTCAGCAGGGCAGCCTGGTTACTGGGTTTTCATTCCTTCTCACCTCCCTGTGCCTTGATTTCATATGAAAGATTGAGAGGTTCACAGTGTAAATGAGGGAGCCCACATGAAGCCCTCAGAACAGCCCTGGTCCCCCCGCCACCCCCAACCTCCC
>SJYT01006516.1:383587-437861 GCA_006410635.1 Cephalophus harveyi | reverse complement strand
GGGGTCGCAAAGAGTCGGACACGACTGAGCAACTTCACTTTCTTTCTTTCTTTCTTTCTTAAATGCCTGCTGACGGGTGGGGTGGGATGGACAGTAAGAAAATTGTCTGGGTAAAACCAAGAGACTACTTAGCAAGGAGGACTGAAAATACAAGGTGGGTGTGAGAATGTGGGGAGGTGAAGAGGGGCTGAGGCAGGAGATTGGGGTCAGAAATGAGACTGGACGCAGTGCTCATGGCTACAGGTCTGTAGATCCCACAGCCCCCAGACCTTGAGCTCTGAGGCCACCCTGAGATTACCCACTCAGGGATACAGTGGGGCTGGAACTCCAAGGGGAAGGTCCTTTCCTCCTTCACCTCTTTGCAGAAGAAGTATTGTATTGTCTCTTGCAGACTTTTCCAAACTCCACTCTGTACAAATGAGTCCCGCCAACAGCTCTGGGAAGAGAGTTCTGTGGTCACATACATGAGCCCACTCCTGTGTCCCCTCTGGGGAACACAGAACATCATGAAGAAAGTTCACATGGGAACAGCCTCATAGAATCCTGCAATCGAGAAGTCCTCTGAGCGTTTAGGCCAGTGTTCCCCTGACTGCTTGACCAGGGAAACCTCATCACAGCATCTTTTCACATGTTGCTGTTTTTCAGTCACTAAGTCATGACTATTTGTGACCCCATGGACTGCAGCACGCCAGGCTTCCCAACTTCATCATCTCTTGGAGCTTACTCAAACTCATGTCCATTAAGTTGGTGATGCCATCCAACCATCTCATCCTCTGTCACTCCCTTCTCCTCCTGCCTTCAATCTTTCCCAGCATCAGGGTCTTTCCCAGTGAGTCAGCTCTTCCCATCAGGTGGCCAAAATGTTGGAGCTTCAGCTTCGGCATCAGTCTTTCCAATGAATATTCAGGTTTGATTTCACATGTTACCCTCATTAACTTCCTGTATTTCTAGGAACTCCTTCCCTGGAAGGGGACTGGTACACTGTTCATAGCATTGTGATTGAACTGACTTTTATTTGCAAACTTCAACATGAAAAGTCAATTAAAATCTGTCTTAGTTTCTCAGGGCTGCTGTAATAGGTACTGTAAACAGGGTGGTTTCAAACAACAGACCTCTGTTGTCTCAGAATTCTGGAGGCCAGAAGTATTCTGATACCTCCAGTGGTATCAGCAGGGTCTGGCTCCCTCTGATGCCTGTAGGGGAGGCTCCATCCTGGTCTCTGGTAGCTTCTGGTGGATGCTGCCTCGTGGCAGAATCATGCATCTCTTCCTCTGTGTTTACGTGACCATCTTCCCTCTGTGGGCTGTGTCTGTATCTCTTCCCTTCTTATAAGAATGCCAGGGACTTCCTGGTCCAGTGTCTAAGACTCCACACTCCCAATGCAGGGAGCCTGGGTTTGACCCCTGGTCAGGGAACCAGAGCCCACATGCTACAACTAAGAGTTTGCATGTTACAACCAAGATAAGAAGATCCTCCCTGTTGCAACTAGACCTGGAGCAGTTCAGAAAAGGAAAAGGAAAAGCCAGCAGGATTGGATTAGGATCTCATCCTAGCCCAGTGTGACCTCATCTGAGCCAAACACATCCGCGAGGACACTGGTTTCACACCAGGTCACATTTTCAGGTGTTGGGAGTTGACTTCAGTATATCTTCATGGGGGACACAATCCAACACATAATACAACGCGTTCGTAGGTGGTTCTGGGCTGGGAATTAACTGTAACCATCCAGAAAGGTGCTTTCTCCATCTTCCGAGACCTTAGCAATGATGTTGTCACGTGCAGAGTTAGTGTGGATAGAGTTACTGCCTGCCGGTCACTATGCAGAGTGTATTATGAATACAAACAGCATCTCGCTGCACCTCACCACAGGTGAGCTGGAGTTTGAAGCTGGGTTCGTGTGTTGGCACCATCCTGGCTTTTAGGTTCTGTGCTGTGCAATTTCTGGTCGAAATCAATAGCTGGCTTCAGGTCAAGTCCCCTTGTCTCCCAGATGCTTCTTCCTCTTGCTCACTTTTTTTTCTTTTGGCCTTCGTATGTTAATTGGCAGTTTAGATTGGAGATGTAGTGAATTTATGTTGAATTTCTGTCCCTATCCTTTGCACGCTTTCCCTTTGTCTTCCTATTATCAGTTTGCGAGAACTGTGTGTGTGTGTGTAATTTATTTTTGGCTGTGCTGGGATTCTGCTGCTGTGCGGGCTTTCTCTAGTTGCAGGGAGTGGTGACTACTCTCTAGTTGAGGCTCAGCAGTTGTGTCACATGAGCTTAGTTGCCCCGAGGCATGTGGGATCTTCCCGGATCAAGGATCGAACCCAAGTCTCCTGCGCTGACAGGCAGATTCTTCACCACTGAGCCTCCAGGGAAGCTTCAGTTTGTGAGAGCTCTTTATCTAGGACAGCTACTAACACTTTCTCTCTCAAATGTAAATATTTTCCCACTCCACAGTTTGTTTCCTTAATTTATTATATATTTTGCTATTCAAGAATTCAATATGCTTTTGCCAAGATGTCTTTATTTTCTTTTGTATGCTTTGAATTTCCTATCTCTATGCAAAAAGATTCACCAATACGGACTTCATATTTTCTCATCTCCTAAATTAAATCATTTTTCTTGTTTTACTTTTTTGCATGTAAACATTTATTCCAGCTGGAACTTACTTTTGCCAACAGAACTTAAGAGTCTGAGGTAGGGATACAACATTATTTTCATCCAGAAAGATACCCACTTGGGCTAGCACCATCTGTTAAGCCATCCTTTCCCGCTGAATTTCCACTCGCTCCTGTTGAATTTTCTCCAGGGAGGACAAGGCTGGGAAGCTGTCATGGAGGAGGTATGGTTTTGGGAACCGCAGGAGTGTGGGGATGAGGTGCTTTGATGAGGGAGGAGCCTGTGGAAGAAGGGAAAGGAGTTGAGTTCAGAAGGGTTCGACTGAGGGTAAGAGGTTATGGGGTCAGAGAGCTGAATAATGTCAGGTGCTCCACTGTCACCCCTGGAGGGGCCACCCCGGAACCAGAGCTTCCAGCTGCGGTGAGGCCAGCGCTCCTGGGACAGGGAAGCCTGTGTGGGCACAATGTGCCCTTGTCCACAGGGTGTGGTCCCAGAGGCCTGGCGGTCTGGGGTGTTGATGAGAAGGCAGAGGCACATGGCCTGGGACTTGAGGAGACAGGTCAGAGGGATTCCTCAGAGGCTGGAAAACAGCAGGAGCCCAGGAGCCCAGTTTCCTTGATGCTGGCCGGGGATGCGGCATCCACTGCTGGGTCCTGCACACACCCCCGCCTCCCCACCCCACCCCACTGCAGCCCTCACCTTCCGAGGATGCCAATGGATTCTTCCTGGAAGCATCTCCTACTTTGTTCAGGCATGTGCTTGCCCTGCGTGTGGGGCAGTCCAGAAATGGTAATTAATTAACTAATGTCTTCAGGAGCAGACCTCAATGCAGGATGGGTGAGATTTGGTGTACAAATCCCCAGCTTGTTTGGTCCTTAGACGGGCAACTCTGAGCAGTGGTCTGCACCCTCCCCAGAGGTCCTCACCAGGACTCAACTCCAGTTGCCCATGGTGATGATCTTGGGAACACACCTTTCCCTCTTTCTTTCCCTCACTCCCCTACCTGAGTTTCCAGGGACTACCTCCCAGATCAACTCCTGGCACTCGCATCCTTATCTCAGAGGCTGCTGCTGGGGCAACCCAAACTCCAGTGTTAGGTCAGCACCCCAGAGGGCTGGTGGAACCAACTCATCCCTCTGGCTTCAGGCACAGTCGGTCCCAGGGTATGGGGGAGGAGAGGCTTGTAGAGTTTGCCCCTAGGGGAGGCTTAGCATTGGAGGTTATGAGCAAACAGAAACTCCATTCTAGCTAGTTTAACCCAAACCAGGCTCCTCTGTCCATGGTATTCTCTAAGCGAGAATACTGGAGTGGGTAGCCATTCCCTTCTCCAAGGGATCTTCCTGACCCAGGGATCGAACCCAGGTCTCCTGTATTACAGGTGGGTTCTCTACCATGTGAGCCACCCAGGGAAGCCCACAATATTGACTTACAGAGTTGAAAAACTCTGATGATGGTACTAGTCTGATGATGGCACTAGCCTGAGACCTGGCTGAGCCCAGGGGCTCAAGCCAGATCAGCAGTTCTCTCTCCATGGCTCACCTGCTTCACTTGTGGTTGGTTTCATTCTGGAAGAGGGGCTGTTCTCTAGCCCCAGGTTTATACTCTGCGATTCATGGGGTCGCAGAGAGTCAGACACGACTGAGCGACTGAACTGAACTGAACTGAGCTTAACAACCCCATTGGAAAGAGTCTTCCTCTTCTCCAGTAATTTTAGGGACCAGCCCCAACTCTCACTTATTAAAGTCCAGTGAAAGACCAAAGTCTCAACCAATCCTCGAAGCCAGGTGGAGGGGGTGACTGACTGGCCACCCTGGGGAGTAAGCTCAGCCTCCTAAGATGGGGGGCCTTGTCTCTCCCTGCAAAGATGGGCTCCATTCTCTATGGAAGAAGGGACAGGAAAGCGGAATCAACAGATGAGGACGGGTAGGTTGGGTTGGCGAGGGACAAAGACCAGAACAGCCGGGACAGGAAGGCAGCAGGAAAAGGGGCAGTTTCGGTGACTTCCTTGCAGAGCCCAGGACTCTCTGGTTGTGCACGCTGGCTTAGGTGCTCTGTGGCGTGTAGGAGCTAGACTCCCGACCAAAGACTGAGTCTGCATCGCCTGCATTGGAAGGCGGATTCTTTTTTTTCTGTGGTGAAGGTTATATAAATTACAAAGGTTATATAAGGTTACAAAGGTTATATAAATCTTTATCTTAACAGGCCCTGAGAGTTTTCCCCTTTACCCATAGGTGAAAAAGGCAATGGCCAACGTTTTCCCATTCTGTAAGTGCTTTGTGCAACAGTGTCCGTGTAGATCCGTTCCCATAGCATCTTTGGACGGGGTCGGAAGCCTTCCTCCAGAGTCTGGCCTCACGTGGAAGGAACGGTTGGGGCTGTGACTTCCCACTCTAGGGCAGGCGGTGTGCAGCTGCGGGCGGGGTCAGTCTGTCTGTGGCTCCCAGGGAGGTCATCTGAGTGAGACACGCTGGGGCCGGGGAAGGAGCCCGAGTTCCGAGGAGACTGGAAGGGGATGGCGGGGGCTGTGGGGGGCCTCTCGGGGCTGCACAGGGTCCCGTTTTGGAGCTTCCAGAGCAGCTCCTCATTCTCCAGGGAGAGGCGCTTGTTGCCCTTGCACTCCTCCAGCGACTCCTGCGGGACCGCCTGCTCCGTGGAAAGTTGCCTGGACGCTGCCATGTGCTTGTCCATCCGGGCTGTTAATTCTTCATGCTCCTGCTGGAATTGCTTCCGGTTGTCCACCAGTGCTGTGTTATCGTCCACCAGTTTCTCCATCTTCATTCACTTCACGTCCCGTCGGCGTAGCCTCTCATTCTTGATCTCCAACACAACTTTCGGGCTTTCTAACTCTTGCTCCAGATACATGATCTGAGGGTTTTTAAAAATTTGCTTTCTCTCTTGATATTGTTTTCTGTTCTTCTGATTTCAGCTTTTCATTTAAAGCATCATTTTCACTCTTCAGATCATTGATTTTGTTTCTCCAGTGATTCCTGCTTCTCATAAAGCAAATCCTTAAGGGGTTTCTTTTCCATTTCATGGCTTTTCTTGATTTCTGAAAGAAGGCAATTCTTAACCACTGGACCACCAGGGAAGTTCCAAGGGGGGTTTATTTTTAAAACTTTTAATTTGGAAATTGTTTTAGATTTACCCAAGATTTGGAAAGATAATACAACTTTCCTGTGTGTTCCCGTTCAGTCTTGTGTGAACATCTTATGTGCCCACAGTGCATTTACCAAACCTAAGAAATAGTGTTACTATTAATGAAACTACAGACTTCGTTCAGATTTCCCCAGTTTTACCCACTGAGTCCGTTTTTCCTTTTTTGGATCCAATCCAGGATCCTCGTTTGCTTTCGGTCATTGCATGTTTTTATCTATAGTCATCATGGGTCGCCTCCAGTCTGTGACTGATTTTGCTATCTTTCTCTACCTTTCATTACCTGGACAAATTTGAGAGAAGCTATCAGCTATTTCATAGAACATCCCTCAGCATTGGGTGTACCTGACATTTTCTCCTGAGGACACTAAGCTCACAGATTTGGGAACAAAGACCAGAGAGGGGAAGTCTTATCGGTGCATCGTACCTAAGGGCTCAGGGTACCAGTGTGCTTTTCCACTGTGCTGCCCACCAGGCTCTCTGCCGTAAAGTTCGTATTTCCCCCTTTTCCACACTCTATTTGGGGTTCCAGGCTTTGGACAAGCTTTATCCTGGAAATGGGGAGCAGACACCCTCTCTGTCCTCCTGGGTTCTCCCTCCCGCCGGGACCAGGCCTCTTCTTACACCTGCCAGAGTGGATGCTGGCGCTGTGTACCCCAGCCCCCTTCACTCTCCAGAAAGGCCAGTGATGGCTTCTTCTCCAGCTTCAGAATCTCAGGGCCATCCTGTCTGCTGGGTCAAAGGACCGCTGTGCTTCAGAGGTGGCTGATTTGGGGCTCTAGTTGTGTACATCTGGATTCTATTTGGCAAACTTGGGCCAACGCCAGGTATGGCTCTGCCCCAGCTTCCTGGAGAAACCGGGTGTTTTCTCTGCAATGAGGAGGGTTTTCTCCAGGGCAGTAAGGAGGGTTTGCTTGCAGAAGCAGGAGTAAGTGAGTTACCTAGGAGGCCAGCGGTGCCTCTCACCTGTTGGGAGGAGATGGATGTCTCTACTGCAAAGAAGGAGGTGGGGGATCTCCTGGTGGCCTGAGAGTGGGGCTCACAGAGTAGGGGAGGACACCAGCTCCAGTCCGAGCTGCTGGTGATGCCTGGTCTGCCAGGGTCTCTGCTGACCTGCGGCTGCTCTCTGGAATCGAAACATTTTGTAGATTCAGTCATTTCGGTCTTGTTGGCAATTATGTTCTGAGGGATAATCCATTGCTGGAGCAAGTAAGACCCTGTGCTTTGAAAGGAGGCCGAGCCTATAAAAATAAGCATGGTTGGTGACCCAGAAAACTCGGAAGTTTGTCCAATTCCTGTGCATGTATGGAATTTGAGCACTTTAGCTCCTCCTGGCATCCAGGGACAGGCTGGGAAGACACTGGGTTTGGGCTTGGTGTCAATCCCATGAGATGCAGGCCTTGGCTGCACCCTCCATTAGCTTGGGGTGACCTCGGGCAAGCCACCTGGCCTCCAGAGCCCGGTGTCTCCTCTGAGAAATGGGGATAATAATAGTGCAGCCATTGTGTTTTGCAGCTCAGGGGCTGTTTGGATTTGAGGTCATTAGGCAGGCAGGAAATTAAAAATACATATTTGCATGAGGGCTATTTTCTGCTTAGCCCAAGAAGGAGAAGCAAGATTTGGGTGCTGGGTGCCTGGGGCCGAGAGGGATACTAGGGTGGTGGGGAGGACCCTGTTTGCCTCCCTTATCTTTGCCCAAAGAACTGGCTCTGAGTCCCGTGAAGCAAGAAACAGAAGTGGCTGCCTTGGGGAAACTTTGCAAGATGTGGGGCTCAAGTGGTGTTGCTTGGGGCCCAGGGGACAATGTGGGCCTGGCCAGGAGGGCCCCTGGGCCGTTTGAGCCTGGATACTGCCAGGGCTGGGGGAACACCACGAGTACCTGGAAGATTTCCTGCCCTGGAAGATGGTGCCTGGATACCAGCACCAGAGCAGGGTGGGACGTGTCCCTGGAGGGGCTTGTGGGCAGCACTGAAGATTCTGGAGTAGAGTAAAGTGAGCAGAGATCATGCCTGAGCCCATGGGAGCCCCAGGAACACCTGGAACAAGGGTCAAAGAGGCTGAGATCCTGAGGGTGGTGGCCTCGAGCTGGTGAGATGCAGGCTCAGTGGTCACGGGGCCCCCAGATGGAACTGCAGGGATGGTCGAGGACACTGGGCTATTATAACACCTTCCTCTTAAGACTGGGGGCAGTTGAGAGCACCGGGGGCAGGCATTGTCACAGCACTTGAAGTGTTGTGACAAGCTCCAGTGCGCCACACCCAGCCACCTTGTCATCGCTCTGCGCCTCAGTTTTCACACGTGTGAAATGGAGATGGTGGGAATGCTCTCCTTCCCCCAGGATTGTTCTCAGTCGTGTCCGACTCTTTTGTGACCCCATGGACTGTAGGCCACCAGGCTCCTCGGTCCATGGGGATTGTCCAGGCAAGAATACTGGAGTGGGTTGCCATTTCCTTCTCCAGGGGATCTTCCCGAACCAGGGATCGAACCCGTGTCTCTTGTGCCTCCAGCATTGGCAGGCGGATTCTTTACCACTGAGCCACCTGGGAAGCCATTAGGAGGATGAAGTGACGTAAATATGACTTCTTCTCTGAGGCTGAATGACAGGCACAAAGTCACACAGCTGAGCATCGGGGTCAGATTCTGTTTGTGTCGTAATAAGCAACGTATCCCTGAATAGCTGATGCTCAGCAGGTGTGGTTGAAGGAAGAAGTGAATGCTGTTCCCATATTCCACAGTGTCCCTTTAGAGGCCGAAGTGCTATTTGGAGAAGTCCTGTTATGAACACACTCCGCCAGAAACAAGCAGAACTTGAGCTCTGAGCAGTGAAGGCACCTGATGGTCACTGAGAACCAGCCCCAAGCCTATTACATGCTGCTTTCTTTAATCCTCGTAATGATCCCATGAAGTGGGTCCTATGACTAGAACCCAATTCCCACTGAATATCATTCTCGTTGTGCAGCAAAAGGCCCAAGTCTTGGAGAGGCCAGGTGACTTGCCCGAGTTTCCAAGGTGGTAAGAGGCCAAGCTAGGATTTGAACCAGGTGGCTTACTCCAGCGCCCAAACGTTCTAGCCTTTCCTTTTGCAGCTGATGGTGGTAGAGAACTTGGTCCCAGGTATCCAGTGGGCAGGCCACCCCTGGACTCCATCTCTGGTTAACCAGCCCAGGCCCCCCACTGCACCACACCGCTAACGAGCAGTTTCTAGTCGGTTGCTCCCAGGAAACACAAGCCCCCAGGTTTCCTACAGGAATTACATTAAAGGCTTAAGAGGCAGAGAATGTTTCAGAATAGCTATTGGAGCCAGCAATTATTATTTTTTTGTGTGCGTGCAATGGGTAAAATTTCTCTCTCTATTCTTACTCCCCTGCTAAACCACTCAGTTGAATAAGTGAGAGAAACAGCAGCGTGTGTTATTTGAAAACTGTTTAGTGCAATTACCTCTGCAGACTTTACTGAATTTGAAAATGATAGATGGCAAATCTTAATTTCCCAAGCTCTCCATCCTGGCAAGCAGTTTGTTAAAGACTAGCAGTGCAGCTAATCGCTGGTGCATAATGCCTGCACATACAACGTTTTTCCTTTTTATATAACACATTATGCTAATCACCCTGTATTCCATTTTTCAATAAAAGGTCAGCAGAGCACTGTTTGTTCAGAATGTGCAATTTAAACTTCATGTCTGTCATTAGAGATAATCTAGGTTTGCTGTATCAAGTGGGGTTGTCATAGAAACCAGACCCGCAAGCTCTGTTTACAGCCTTTGGAGAATAAACACTTTGCATTCATTTCTCTGGAAAGGGGAAAAAAAAACCCACATCAGAAATCATCGAACAATTAAGTGAGGTTTGAAAACAAAGCAGTGATAGCCTAGAAGAGAGAGCTATGTCATTCATCAAAAGTCAATAACTGTCAGGCAGTTGGGATACCGGGGCATTCTAGCAGGTGACTGGAGGAAGTGGTCGAATATTTCCTCTGGGAAGAACAAGTAAGGGAGGGTGGATGTGTTATTATGCCAAGTACAGAATTAATTTAAGTGTGCTAATGGGCTTTATGCAAGCTAATATACCCTTGAAAAATATTTTGTATAATTTGCATCAAGTGCCTGATTAGGCTTTTTTGTGCCATATATCTCGATATTCATTTGCCAGCCTCACATAGCTGAAATGATTCCACAGTAGGGTTTTTCTGATCTTTCTCTCCTCATTTATAAAGACCCTCCCTGGAAGCAGTTCAGAGATTCTGGGCTTAAACATTTTAAGGCCCTGCTTGAGTAGTTTTACCATATTTATCAAACAGAAATGCAGGATGCATTAAATTTGAATTAAATATGAACACTTTTAAATTTGAATACTTTTTAAAGCGTAATTATGCCCCAAATATTTCATGAAATATGCTGAAGTTATTCATTGCTTATCTGAAATGCAAATTTAACCGGGTGTCCTATATGAAATCTGTCTTCCTGTGTCTGGGGGGTCCAAGGAGGTGAAGAGGTAATTCTCGGACCTCCTCTGCCAGCCTCAGACCTGTGATTCCTTTAACAGGTGAATGAGAAGCCTGTGCATGGGATGTGTGTACCTGTCACTGTTCAGTCTCCCAGTCGTGCCCGACTCTTTGACCCCATGGTCTGCAGCACGCCAGGCTTTCCTGTCCTTCACCATCTCCCAGAGTTCGCTCAAACTTGTGTCCATTGAGCCGATGATGCCATCCAACTATTTCATCCTCTGTTGCCCCATTCTCCTGCCCTCAATCTTTCCCAGCATCAGGGACTTTTCCAATGAGTCGGCTTTTTGCATCCAGTGACCAAAGTATTGGAGCTTCAGCTTCAGCATCAGTCCTCCCAATGAATATTCAGGGTTGATCTCCTTTAGGATTGACTGTGCATGACGAATCCTGTTATGTCACGGTGTAATTGTGGCTCTAATGTGCTGGAGGCACCAAGCAGAGTCAAGTGCAAAAAAGTCACCCACCTGGAAACAACCAAACCCCGCTTGGCACAGCCACCCCACAGGGGAATGCTTCTAGGGGTTTTCCCACTGAAACAGGACCTCCTTCCCAGGGCTGGGAGCTTGCTGCCCCCAGTCCTTTCTGGATCTAGTCTCTCATTTTTTTTGGAGCTGGGCCAGAGGAAGGACCTGAGGCTGAGCTGTGGGGTGTGATGCTCAATTCAGGGCTCAGAGTGTGGGGTTCTATGAACTGTGGCCCTGGCTCTGAGAAACTTCACTGTTGTAACCTCCCCGCCCCCTACCTTGGTGCAGGAGCTGCGAGAGACAAGGGTTTGATCCCTGGGTCGGGAAGATCCCCTGAAGAAGGGCATGGCAACTCACTTCAGTATTCTTGCCTGGAGAAACCCCATGGACAGAGGAGCCTGGTGGCCTACAGTCCATAGGGTCGCAAAGAATAGGACCAGACTGAAGCAGCTTAGCATGCACACCACCCATGCAACACCATTCGCGGAAATCTGGTAATTGGCAGAAGGTGCATTCGTTAGACAATTGGATTCAGGTTAATGAAGTGAAGTAAAACCCAACACACATTTCAGCATGTGAGAATTCAGTGTTTGCTATCCTGGCTCAGGCACCTCAGGGGACCCAAAGCCAGAAGACAGCCAGTCCTCCAGAGGGGTCTTGGCCAGCAGGGTCTCAGCCAGTCAAGCACCGATGTTGCTCAAGAACCGGCAGACGGTCCAAGTGCCAGAGCAGAGGCAGAAACAAAGTGCCAGGAGAATGTGTGGGAGGAAGAGATGGATTCTACCCCGGGGCATCTGGGGAGCCTTCTTGGAGAAGAGGGATTCACAACTGCTTTTTGAGTACAGAGTATTAAATCAGATTTAATCTTTGATCTTCGAAGACAGAGTATTAAATCAGATTAGTTAACACTAAAAAGTATGTCTCTTACAAGGACACTCTCACTGGCTTTGGGGGCTGCTCCAATTCAGCACCATCTCATCTTCATCCTTAATTACCTCTACAGGGACCCTATTTCAAGATAAGGTCACATTTTGAGTTCCTAGGTAGATACGAATTTTTGGAGGAGGCTAGTCAACCCACTACAGTTGCCAGTGATGAAGTCTTACAGATTTCACCAAATGTAGAGTTTCTGCTTTCCCTTGAACTGTCAGATCTGGCCCTGGTGGTCTGCAATAGGCCGGTCAGAGGGACAGCTGGCCTTTTCCCAGGTCCGCCCTCTCCAGGTACCAGGTGCCCTGCTCAGTTCTTCACCTGCCCAAGCCCTGCTTTAGTTCAGGTGGAGCCGTCACAGGGCCTCTGTGTGGCTGGAATCTGCTTCCTCTTTTCCCAGCTCCTTCCTAACGCCTTCTTCATGATGCACACTCATTTATTCTATGCATGAAATACTAGTTAACAGTATTTATCTCCAGAGTCACAAATATTTGATTCCAAGAAGGCAATGGCAACCCACTCCAGTACTCTTGCCTGGAAAATCCCATGGATGGAGGAGCCTGGTGGGCTGCAGTCCATGGGGTCACTAAGAGTCGGACACGACTGAGCGACTTCACTTTGACTTTTCACTTTCATGCATTGGAGAAGGAAATGACAACCAACTCCAGTATTCTAGCCTGGAGAATCCCAGGGACAGAGGAGCCTAGTGGGCTGCCATCTATGGGGTCGCACAGAGTTGGACACGACTGAAACGACTTAGCAGCAGCAGTAGCAGCAGGGACACCAAGTTGAGACCCAGGCAGCATCAAAAATGCAGTGTGTGTGTTAGTTGCTAAATCGTGTTCGACTCTCTGCAACCGCATGGACTGTAGCCCTCCAGGCTTTTCTGTCCATGGAATTCTCCAAGCAAGAATACTGGAGTGGGTAGCCGTTCCCTTCTCCAGGGGATCTTCCAGACCCAGGGATCAAACTCAGGTCTCCTGCGTTGCAGGCAGATTCTTTATTGTCTGAGCCACCAGGGAAGCTGCAGGTCAGGTGATTGAGAGCCCTGGGACACAGGACAGGGAGGGAGGGTGTAGGCTCCCAGACCAGGCAAGCCATGCAGCTCCTGCTCTGATCCCTCTGTGGTCTTGGGTGAGTAACTCAGTTTTAACTAGCCTCAGTTTAACACCTGTGAAATGGGTATAATAATAGTTCCCTTCAACGTTGTGAGAACTTGAAATACTGTGTGTAAAGTGCCTGGCACAGTGCTGGCATGCAGTAGAGTCTTAATAAATATCTGGTGAATAAATGATGCATGAACTAGTCTAAACTTGGAATCGCTTCCAGCTAAAATAGGCTAAATAGTTCAGGTGCAAATAATAGTATCCAAACCACACTGAAGAAATCAGAAAAGAAGGTGATAGAATATTCTGAGAAAGATGCTTCTTGGCCCTGCAATGCAATAAACTATATGGTTTTCTCAGTCAAAAGGGAATTACCTCCAAGATCAGTAAGTGGTAATTCCAGAAATAGTAATAATGACAAACCTCAATGGTTATCCCATAGATGTAGCATTTATGTAATTAGGGAGCAAAGTAAGACATTTTCCAACATCTAGGATAGCATTTCCAATTGTGTGTGTTCTAAAAGCAATTAATATTAACAGGTGTTCTGTGAAAAAAGAGTTTCTGGTTAAACAGTTTGGAAAAATATTCAAGTATTAAAGTTTTCTCTGCAGCAGGAATTTCCAGAGCCTTTACTCTGTTAATATGAAGTATGGATATCCTAAATGAGTATAGAGCATAGAGTATTTCCCAGATGTATTTGGGCAGAGAAAAACCACCTCCTCCCATCTCTTTTTTGGGGACTAGCAAGGCATAGAGCCCAGCACTGGGAAGGCACATCATGCTTTCTGATGAGTACTGTCGCCCCCACCAAATTCTAGATATTTTTGTAGGTTTCAGGAGGGCTCTAGCCCTGATTAGAAATGGCTGGCTGCACAGTCTAGGATTTTTGGTTATTAGATGACAGGCTAAATAAAGGGCTATGGGAGGAAAGAAACTGGGCCCTGAGCCTATCTGAGCGAAGTCACCTTTAAGGAAGCCGGTCAGAGATTCCTGAAGGCAGCCTGCAGACTGCCCAGATAGGAAGGGATGGGGGGAGCCAGGGCAAGAGTCCAGCTTCCTCACATGGACTCCCACCTCCAGGAGTCCAGGAAGTTCCGGGGCCTCCAGGCCCAAATCTCATTTTCAGAGGAGCTTCCAGCTAAAGTGCTTGAACACAGAGAGGGCTTCCTGGGTCTAGGGGTTGGAGATGACCTGTTCCTGAAGCTGTCGCCTTCAGGCTCCTTATTTCTCTGCCACTAAACCCCACCAGCAGACTCTGCCTGGTAACCCATCAAGACTCGAGAACCCAGGCAAACTGTATCAGCCTTAGGGTTTATGCCTTAGATTCTACCTCTAAGTCATTCTTTTTTGTTGATTAGCTTATTTTTATTTGTTTCTTTTTGGCCGCACGGGTCTCTGTTGCCGCGTGCGCGCATGTGAGCTTTCTCCAGTTGCAGCAAGTGGGAGCGCCTCTCCAGCTGTGGCGCTCAGGCTTCTCACTGTGGTGGCTTCTCGGGTTGTGGGGCACAGGCTCTACAGCGCGGGCTCAGCAATTGTGGCGCACGGACTTCGTTTCCCCCTGGCATGTGGAGTCTTCCCGGACCAGGGATCGAACCCATGGCCCCTGCATTGGCAGGCAGATTCTTAGCCTTTGCACCACCCGGGAAGTCTTCTTTAAGTCATTCTTTACAATTCCTCTCCTCATATCTCTTGGTAATTCAGTCACATGTCTCTCCTAGCTGCAAAGGAGGCAGAAAAATGAGTCTTTTTACCTGTGTGCCCTTGTGTCTGCCTGAAAAATCAGTGCTGTCTTAAAAAAGAGATGGGGATACTGGGAGGATATGTGCATGCTAAGTTGCTTCAGTCATGTCTGATTCTTTGCCACCGTATGGACTGTAGCCCGCCAGGCTCCTCTGTCCATGGGATTCTCCAGGTAAGAATACTCGAGTGGGTTGCCTTGCCCTCCTCTAGGAATCAGGATCCATCACAAGGATCAAATCAGCATCTCTTATGTCTCCTGCATTGGCAGACGGGTTCTTTACCACTAGGGGCATCTGGGAAGCCCACTGGGAGGATACTGGGAAGTAACTAACAGTCTGCTGCAACATCCTTACTTAACCTTGGACAAGACACTCTTTTTGTTTATTTATTTATTTTATTAAAATTACATACATGCTCATGGATGAAAATCTGAAAAATGTTGGCAATTTTCAAAAACAGAAGCGCTATCGGTGACACTATCCTGCTTCTTAGAGATAACTATTATTAGCTGTGTATATAAATGTTCCCTCCCCCTGCTGCCCAATTTTGAGGTCATATCTTAAATTTGATCTTCCATCCTGCTTTTTCACCATATTTTTGCATGTCATTGAAAACCCTTCACAAGTATTTTTTTTTAACAATGACGAGAGATGTATCATATGGCTATAATTATATGTACTTAGTTAACCTCTAATGGTTATTGAAATTGTTAGCAATTTTTTATTATTAACAATAAAGAACATTTCCTGGGTTTTGACCTCATTTTGGATGATTTCCTCAGGGTTTATTCCTAGAAGTGAAATTGCTGGTTCACATGGGCTGAACTTTGAAAGTTTCTTGAATACACAATGTCAGATTGCTTTCCTGAAAGCTGATTCACCTCACTTCCTCCAGGACTGAGAAGAGATATAGGTTTTAAAAAATGTGTTGGCCTTACTTTTATGATGGTGGTGATCAATTGATTATTGAAAAATCCTCCTCTCTGCCCTGTTATCTACCTGGCGTTCTGCCACACAGCGGACGTCTTTGTGCTGTAGAGAGGACGGGGGCCAGGGATGCTGTGGCCCATAGAGCAGGCAGGTTCCAGGTTCTCATTAACGTTCCAGAGAGATCTTTGGCCACAGTCCTGTGCCCCACGTGTGGGACGATGCTGATCGTCTCATCGATATGATGGCTTCCACCCTTCTCCAAGTTTTCCTGCCTCTCTCTGTCCCCCGGTGGTGTGCAGGCTTCTCATTGTGGTGGCTTCTCTTGCGAAGTACCGGCTCTAAGGGTGCGTGGGCTTCAGTAGTTGCGGCTCCCAGGCTCTGGAGCACAGGCTTGGTAGCTGTGGCGCACGGGGTTGGCTGTTCCACAGCATGTGGGATCTTCCTGCGCCAGAATCAAACTGCTGTCTCCTGCATTGGCAGGCAGATTCTTTACCAATGAGCCACCAGGGAAGCCCAGCTTTGACAGTTTTGAGGAGTACTGGTCAGCTATTTTGGGGCTTCCCTCATAGCTCAGTTGGTAAAGAATCTGCCTGCAATGCAGAAGACACGAGTTTAATTTCTGGGTCGGGAAGATCCCCTGCAGAAGGAAATGGCAACCCGCTCCAGTATTCTTGCCTGGAAAATCCCATGGACAGAGGAGCCTGGCAGGCTACCATCCATGGGGTTGCAAGAGTCAGACATGACTTAGCTATTTTGTAGAATGTCCCTCAATTGGGATTTGTCAGTTCCTCCCTCACCTCCCTTGGTTTTAGGGAGGAGAACCACACAGGTAAACAGCCATTCATATCAAGGGTGTATGTTATCAGCATGATAGCACTGTGGGTGTTAACCTTGATCAACTGGCCTAGATAGTGTTTGTAGGCTTCTTCCCTAGAAAGTGACTTTCCCTCCTCCTTTTCTTACTGTGCCCTGTGGTTGGAAGTTATTATGTGTAGCCTGTATGTACAGACTGGGAGTTAGCCACTTCTCAGAGAGCGAAGTATTTGTATAAATTATTTGGAATTCTTTTGCATGCAAGATTTGTCTGTTCTTTCCCATTAATATATTTGTAATTTGTTCATTTCTTTATATCATTGTGGATTCTTGGGCTCCTTTGCCCGAATTATGCCTGTATATTTTTATAACAGCTTTATTCACATTCACCACACAGTTCCTCCATTTAGGGCTTCCAGAATTCCATATTGGAAACCATGTTTCATTAGTTACCATATCTCCTTAAGCTTCTCTTGGCTGTGATAGCTTCTCACGTTTTCCTTGTTTTGGATGCCTTTGACAGTTTTTTATTCACATTCACCACACAGTTCCTCCATTTAGGGCTTCCAGAATTCCATATTGGAAACCATGTTTCATTAGTTACCATATCTCCTTAAGCTTCTCTTGGCTGTGATAGCTTCTCACGTTTTCCTTGTTTTGGATGCCTTTGACAGTTTTAGAAATAGTTTTACTGTCTGGTGGCTCAGACAGTAAAGCGTCTGCCTGCCATGCAGGAGACCCGGGTTCAGTCCCTGGGTTGGGAAGGTCCCCTGGAGAAGGAAATGGCAACCCACTCCAGTACTATTGCCTAGAAAATTCCATGGACTGAGGAGCCTGGTAGGCTATAGTCCATGGGGTCACAAAGAGCCAGACACGACTGAGCGACTTTCGCTCACAACCATTAACAGCTACTCTCCACTTGCTCTCAATCCCCCTAACTTTAGGCAGCTAATCGTCTTACTTTCTGTCTTCATAGATTTGCTTATTCTGGACATTTCATATTGAAGGAATCATACAATATGTGAACTTTTGTGATGAGCTTCTTTCACCTCTGTTTTCAAGTTTCATCCATATTGTAGCTGGTATCAGCACTTCATTTCTTTTTATTGCCAATTGTATTCCATTGTATTGTTATATCACATTTTATTTATCAGTTCATCAGTTGATGGATATCTGTGTTATTGCCATGTTGGGACTATTTTTTAAAATTTATTTATTAGTCTTATTTGGCTTTGCCAGGTCTTGACTGGAGCATGTGGCATCTAGTTCCCCAACCAGGGATTGAACTGGGACCCTGTGGATTGGGAGCATGGAGTCTCAGCCACTGGACCACCAGGGAAGTCCCCATTTTGGGGCTATTTTGAGTAATGCTGCTATAACTTCTCGTGTATAAGTCTTTGTGTGGATATTGGCTTTTAATTTCTCTTGAATATATAACTAGGAGTGGAATTGCTGAGAAGTGAGTGTAAAGGGGCATCTTATTGTGGTTTGGGTTTGCGTTTCTCTGATGGCTAATGATGCTGAGTATCTCTTAATGTGCTTATTGGCCATTTGTATGTCTTTGGAGAAAATGTCTATTCTGATCTTTTTCCCAGGCTATAATTGGGTTGATTGTCATTTTATGATTGAGCTGTATAAGTACTTTGTATATTCTAGATATACATCCCTTATCAGAGATATGATTTGCAAATATTTTCTTCCATTCTTGGAATTGTCTTTTCATTTTCTTGATATTATGCTTTGAAGTACAATGTTTTATACTTTGATGAAATCTAATTTATCTTTTTTTCCCTTTTGTTGCTAGTAGTTTTGTCATCATACTTAACTATTGCCTAGTTCAAGGTGATGAAGAGGTATGTCTATATTTTCATCTATGAGCTTTAGTTTTAGCTCTTACATTTAGGTCTTTGATTCTTTCTGAGTTAATTTTTGGTTATGATATGAGGTAGGAGTCCAATTTCTCCTCTTTGTATGTAGATATGCAGTTGTCCCAGAACCATTTTTTTGAAGGTACCAGTTTTTCCCATGGAATGATCTTGGCACCCTTGTCAAAAATCAATTGTCTGCAAACAAAAGTGTTTATTTCTCAATTCTCAAATCTACTCTACTGATCTAAACATTTATCATTATGTCAGTATCACACTGTGTTGGTTATTGTAGAACTGTAGTAAGTTTTTGAAATCAAGAAAACTGAATCCTCAACATTATTTTTATTTTTCAAGATTATTGTGACTCTTTGAGGTCCATTTAATTTCTGTATGAGTTTTAATATATGCTTGTCAATTCTGCAAAGAAAGCAGCTGGAATTTCAATAAGAGATTGTGTTGAACCTGTAAATAACTTTGAGGAGTATTAAAAGTATTATCAAATTAACAGTAATAAATCTGGTCCATGAACATAGGATATCTTTCTATATTATATATATAATACATATATATAGTTGTGATAATGTCACGTGACTTGAGGGATCCTAGTTCCCCAGCAGGGATTGAACCCAAGACCCAGGCAGTGGAAGCATGGAGTCCTAACTCTTGTACCACCAGGGAATTCCCACAGATTATATTTTTATTAAAACATTCTTTCATATATGCATTTGGTATTTTATAATTGTCATCATTCACATGTTATAATTTCTAAAATTGCTCCCTTTGCTATGAATTGAGAATGTGAGGTGTCACTTTAATTATGAATATTTGAATATTTGTACTGTGATACCAGCTAGGAAATCACATAAAAAGAGTGCATAACAACATGTATCCTTATAGTCAACCTGCTTAATTCAACATGATGCAGCACAAGAGTCAGAAGGCATCTCCTATGGCAAGAGTCTCACCTACAGAATTATGGAGCCAACAAAGCTGAAGTGGCCCCTTATGTCCTGAAAGCACATTACATGTGCTTTCTATTGTCTGAGTAAAAGGCTCAATCGGAAAAAGTTGGAACTTTACCAAAATTGGATTTTTCCTAACACAAGAGTATTGCCTTGAGTCATTCTGCTTGCTGCACTGTTGAATTAAAACCCTTGGTGAAGCAATAAGCCCTGGAAATTGTTAAACTGTTTTCTGCCTTGGAGAAAAATTTAGGAACTAAAACAATGCCTCTGTCAAGTGTCCTCATTCACTCCAGAATCATTAAAATCTAGTCCAATATTTGGAAGCAGATTTCGCAGAAATTGTCATTTCCCATTGCCTTGCATTGGGATGACAGTACTGATATCTTTCAGTAGAGCCAGGTCCTGATTTGCATCTGTCATCTGCACAAGGACAGCATCAAACAGAGATTCCTATTTTCTGACCCTGTTTGGAAGGTTCGAAGACCTCCTGTGCTTTTTAATTTTTTAAATCAAAAATTTAATTTTGAGATGAAGGTAGATTCACACACAACTTTTATTGTTATTTATTTTTATTTATAACTGCTCTACAATGTTGTGTTGTAGTTTCTGCGGCACAGGGAAGTGAATCAGCTGTATGTGTACAAGAGTCCCCTTCCTCTTGGACCTCCCTCCCACCCCTCCCATCCCACCCATCTACGTCATCACAGAGCATCGAGCTGAGCTCCCCGTGCTAGACAGCCGGTTCACACCTGTTATTTATTTTACACATGACGAAGAGTCAGACACGACTTAGCGACTGAGCAACAGCAACAACAAAGTGTATATATGTCAATCCTAATCTCCCAATCCATCCCAGTTTTGAGAATTAATAGAGTGATCTCTTCTATGCTTTATGTATTTTCCCCCTATGGTAACATCTTGTACAACCATAGTATAATATCACCACCAGAATATTAAGATTCATATGAGCAAGATACAAAATATTTCTATCACCCTCACAGAGCTCTCATTCTTGCTCTTTTATAGTTATATCCACTTCCCTCCTACCCGCAACCCTGCCTGCACCCCAAGCCACCACTAATCTGTTCTACATTTTTATATTTTTGTCATTTTAAGAATGTTATATAAGTGGAAACATGATAGTTTGTAACCTTTCAGAATTGACTTTCTTTTTCATTCAGAATAATTCTCTGAAGATTCATTCATTCATGCTGTTTATATTAATATTTTGCTCCATTTTATTAAGTAGTATTCCATACTGTGTACCATAGTTTAACCATACATCCGTCAAAGAACATCTGGATTGTTTCTACTTTTGGCAATTATGAATAAAGCTGCTAGAAACATTCGTGCACAGGTGTAAGTGTTGCCATAAGCCTCCATTTCTTTGGGGTAAATGCCCAGGAGTGCACATGTTGGGTCATGTGGTAGTTGCAAGTTTAGCTTTGAAGAAACTGTATAAGTGTTTTCCAGAGTGACTCTACCATTGTGCATTCCCACCAGCAACATGGTGTAAGTGACCTATCTCTGTATCCTTGTCAGCATTTGATGGTGTTTTTATTTTTTATTTTAGTCATTTCATAGGTTTGTAGTGATGCCTCATTGTTTTAGTTCCATTTTGACTAATGATAATGAACATCTTTTTATGTGCGCGTTTACCACTGTATACTCTCTTTGATGAAATATCTTTTTTTGCCTTTTGTCCATTTAAAAATTAGATTGCCTTTTTAACCCTAGTTTTTTTAAAAAAATATATTCTAGACACTGCTCCTTTGGGGAATATGTATTTTGCAAATATTTCTTCTATAGCTTGTGTTTTTATCTTCTTAGTTTAGTTCAGTTCAATCGCTCAGTCATGTTCGACTTTGTCACCCCACGGACTGCAGCACGCCAGGCCTCCCTGTCCATCACCAACTTCCGGAGTTTACTCAAACTCATGTCCATTGAGTCAGTGATGCCATNCTTGTGTTTTTATCTTCTTAGTTTAGTTCAGTTCAATCGCTCAGTCATGTTCGACTTTGTCACCCCACGGACTGCAGCACGCCAGGCCTCCCTGTCCATCACCAACTTCCGGAGTTTACTCAAACTCATGTCCATTGAGTCAGTGATGCCATCCAACCATCTCATCCTCTGTTGTCCATTTTTCCTCCCACCTTCAATCTTTCCCAGCATCAGGGTCTTTTCCAATGAGTCAGTTCTGTGCCTCAGGTGGCCAAAGTATTGGGATTTCAGCTTCAGCATCAGTCCTTTCAATGAACATTCAGGACTGATTTCCTTTAGGATGGACTGACTGGTTGGATTTCCTTGCTGTCCTAGGGACTCTCAAGAATCTTCTCCAACACTACAGTTCAAAAGCACCAATTCTTTGATGCTCAGTTTACTTTACAGTTCAACTCTCACATCCATAGATGACTACTGGAAAAACCATAGCTTTATCTTCTTAACAGGGTCTTTTATGGAACGAAAGTTTAAAATTTTGATGAACTCAAATTTGTCAACTTTTCTCTTTTGGTATCAAATCTAAGAGTGGTTTGCCTAGCCCTAGATCTCAAAGATTTTCTCCTATTGTTTTTCCTAAAAGTTTTACAGTTTTATGTTTTGTACTTAAGACCGTAATCCATTTTTTTTTTTTTGCAATGGAAACAGAAGCCTCCCTGTCATACAATTAAAATTTTTTTTATTTTTATTTCAAAATTATTATTATTATTTTTTGGCTGTGCTGAACAGCATGTGAGTGAAGTTGCTCAGTTGTGTCCGACTCTTTGCGACCCCATGGACTGTAGCCTACCAGGCTTCTCAGTCCATGGGATTTTCCAGGCAAGAGTACTAGAGTGGGTTGCCATTTCCTTCTCCAGGGGGAACAGCATGTGGGATCTTATTAATAGTTCCCTAACCAGGGATCAAACCCATGTGCCCTGCATTGAAAGGGAGTCTTAGCCACTGGACCTGCAGAGAAGTTCCCTCATGATCCATTCTGAGTTCATTTTTATGTAAGGTATGTAAGATTTATAAGATTTTTATATAAAATATATGAGATTTAATGCTGTTTTTGTAGAGATATGCAATTGCTCTAGCATCATTTAAAAGACTATCTTAAAATAAATAAATAAATGGCTGTCTTCCCTTCATCAAAATGCTTTTGCACCTTCGTCAAAAATCAGATGGCTGTATTTGTGTCGGTGTGTTCCTGGGTTTTCTCTTTTGTTTATTAATTTGTGTGTGTATCCTTCCACCAGTGTCACACAGTGTGGATTGCAGTAGCTTTCTTCTCTTTCAGAATTGTTTTTGTTCTTACAGTTCCTTTCCTTTTCTATATAAAGTTTAGGAGAAAAGGAAAAGCTCTTACACTGTTGGTGGGAATGCAAACTAGTACAGCCACTATGGAGAACAGTGTGGAGATTCCTTAAAAAACTGGAGATAGAACTGCTTTATGACCCAGCAATCCCACTGCTGGGCATACGCACTGAGGAAACCAGAATTGAAAGAGACACGTGTACCCCAATGTTCATCGCAGCACTGTTTATAATAGCCACAACATGGAAGCAACCTAGATGCCCATCAGCAGACGAATGGATAAGAAAGCTGTGGTACATATACACAATGGAATATTACTCAGCCATTAAAAAGAATACATTTGAATCAGTTCTGATGAGGTGGATGAAACTGGAGCTGATTATACAGAGTGAAGTAAGCCAGAAAGAAAAACACCAATACAGTATACTAACGCATATATATGGAATTTAGAAAGATGGTAACGATAACCCAGTATGCAAGACAGCAAAAGAGACACAGATGTATAGAACAGTCTTTTGGACTCTGTGGGAGAGGGAGAGGGTGGGATGATTTGGGAGAATGGCATTGAAACATGTATAATATCATATAAGAAACGAATTGCCAGTCTAGGTTCGATGCAGGATACAGGATGCTTGGGGCTGGTGCACTGGGATGACCCAGAGGGATGGTATGGAGAGGGAGGTGGGAGGAGGGTTTAGGATGGGGAACACATGTACACCCGTGGCGGATTCATGTTGATGTATGGCAAACCAATACAATATTTTAAAGTAAAAAAAAAAAAGAACCTCTGTATCTATAAAAATTCCGGCTGGGATTTTAAAAGTAATTGTATTAAATCTGTATATCAGTTTGGGGAGAATTGATATCTTTTATTGTATTGAGTTTTCCAGCCTGTGAACACGGTGCATCTCTCTTTATCTAGAGATTCTTTTACTTCTTTAATCAGCATTTTGTAGTTATGCACATGCAAATCCTGTCAATATTTTGTTAGATTTATGCTTAAGTATTTCACTTTTGGGGAGCAATTTAAAATGATACTATATTTTTTATTTCAGTGTCTACATGTTCATTCCAAGTATATAGAGATAAAATGAAATTTTTGATTTATATAGATTTTTATATCAATTTTGTAAAACAGAAAATGCTTATGTACATTTCTTTAAAAAGATTTATGAGATGTAACAAAGTATTTGTTTCTATCCCTGATAAAATGTTTGGTGAAATTTTTCCATGTTTTCTATAATAAGTATTCTTTTACTTACACACAGACATATATTTTGGCTTGTTGAAACAATGAAAAGTCATTTTATTAGGAAAGTAGGCTTTGGTCCCTAAATCACTTTAATTTGAAAATTAGTGTAAATATAACTTTCAACATTTTAGTGTGGAGACTATTCAGTGATTGCCTATTGTTATTCATATTACTAATTTGATTATCATAAAATATTGATTTAAGCCTGGTTCATTTGCATAGACACACAAATAATGTTCCTATGTTGCTTTTGTCTCATCTGCTTTTCTTATTATTTAAGTATGCATGAAAATATTACACAAAAAATATTACCTGACATCTAAGAAATCCAATAGATTTTTATATGTTTATCTTATATTTTATAACCTTGGTAAAATCATTTATTAGTTCTAGGAGTTTTTGTAGATTTGTTTAGTTTTACTGTATAAATAATCATGTCATTTGCAAGGAGAGACTGTTTTATTTCTTTCTTTCCTATCTGTATGACTTTTGTTTCTCTTTCCAGCTTTATTTCTCTGGCTAGGTCATTTTGCACTGTGTTAAATAAGAGTAAATGTCTTTATCTTGTTCCCAACTTTAGAGAGTAAAGAATCACTCTTTCACTGTTAAGTATAATGTTCACTGTGGGGCTTTGTAGATGCTCTTTATCAAACTGAGAAAGTTCTATTTCTGTTTGCTGAGAGTTCTTAACATGAATGTGTTTTTAATTCTGTAGAATGATTTTTTTCCATCAAGATGAACATGTGATTGATCGTTCTTAATTAGCTTGTTAATATGATGGGTTATATTGATTGATTTGTCAATATTAAATCAGCCTTGCATCTATAAAATAAACCTTGGTTGGTCTTAGAGTGTAATTCTTATTGAATATTGCTGAATTCTATTTCTTAGTATTTTGTTAGGGATTTTTGTGTCAGTATTGAAGAGGGACATTGTCCCACTTCATCTGTCCCACTGGACTGTAGCTTTCTCTTTTTGCATTGGTAACAGGATGATAATAGCTTCATAAAATGAATTGGGTGTTGTTCCCTGTTTTTCTATGGAATCTTTCCATAAATACATATATTTTATGTTCTTCCTTCCTTCTTGATGTTCTAAGATTTTTTTGTTTTATTGGGGTTTTCTCGTTTGTTTAGAGAACTTCCTTTAGCCATTCATTTAGAGTAGATCTGCTGGAACCAAATTCTCTTAATTTTCTTTAATCTGAGAATGTTCTCATTTCCCCTTCACTCCTGTAGGATATTTTTGCTGGGTATGAGATTCAAGGTTAATAGTTCTTTCTTTCACCACCTTGATAATACTGTCACTTCCTGCTCCATGGTGCTCCATAGAGTCTAATAGGAAAGCCACAGTCATTCTAATTATTTTCCTCAAAGGTTAAGTTGTCATTTTTCTCTGGCTGCTTTTAACACCTTTTTCTTCATCATTACTTATTAGAATTGTAATTATAATGTGCCTTTATGTGGGTTTCTTTGGGTTTTTTCTGTTTGTGATTTACTCATCTCCTCCAATTAGTAGGTTTATATTTCTTTGGGATGTTTTCAGTCATTATTTCTTTCAGTCTCTTGTCAGTCCCACTCTATTTCTCCTCTGTTCTAGGATTTTGATGACAAGAATGTTCGATCTTTTATTGTAGTACCATAGATCTCTGAGCCTCTGTTCCTCTATTTTTTTTTTTTTTTTGTAGCCTACCAGGCTTCTCAGTCCATGGGATTTTCCAGGCAAGAGTACTAGAGTGGGTTGCCATTTCCTTCTCCAGGGGGAACAGCATGTGGGATCTTATTAATAGTTCCCTAACCAGGGATCAAACCCATGTGCCCTGCATTGAAAGGGAGTCTTAGCCACTGGACCTGCAGAGAAGTTCCCTCATGATCCATTCTGAGTTCATTTTTATGTAAGGTATGTAAGATTTATAAGATTTTTATATAAAATATATGAGATTTAATGCTGTTTTTGTAGAGATATACAATTGCTCTAGCATCATTTAAAAGACTATCTTAAAATAAATAAATAAATGGCTGTCTTCCCTTCATCAAAATGCTTTTGCACCTTCGTCAAAAATCAGATGGCTGTATTTGTGTCGGTGTGTTCCTGGGTTTTCTCTTTTGTTTATTAATTTGTGTGTGTATCCTTCCACCAGTGTCACACAGTGTGGATTGCAGTAGCTTTCTTCTCTTTCAGAATTGTTTTTGTTCTTACAGTTCCTTTCCTTTTCTATATAAAGTTTAGGAGAAAAGGAAACCCTCTTACACTGTTGGTGGGAATGCAAACTAGTACAGCCACTATGGAGAACAGTGTGGAGATTCCTTAAAAAACTGGAGATAGAACTGCTTTATGACCCAGCAATCCCACTGCTGGGCATACGCACTGAGGAAACCAGAATTGAAAGAGACACGTGTACCCCAATGTTCATCGCAGCACTGTTTATAATAGCCACAACATGGAAGCAACCTAGATGCCCATCAGCAGACGAATGGATAAGAAAGCTGTGGTACATATACACAATGGAATATTACTCAGCCATTAAAAAGAATACATTTGAATCAGTTCTGATGAGGTGGATGAAACTGGAGCTGATTATACAGAGTGAAGTAAGCCAGAAAGAAAAACACCAATACAGTATACTAACGCATATATATGGAATTTAGAAAGATGGTAACGATAACCCAGTATGCAAGACAGCAAAAGAGACACAGATGTATAGAACAGTCTTTTGGACTCTGTGGGAGAGGGAGAGGGTGGGATGATTTGGGAGAATGGCATTGAAACATGTATAATATCATATAAGAAACGAATTGCCAGTCTAGGTTCGATGCAGGATACAGGATGCTTGGGGCTGGTGCACTGGGATGACCCAGAGGGATGGTATGGAGAGGGAGGTGGGAGGAGGGTTTAGGATGGGGAACACATGTACACCCGTGGCGGATTCATGTTGATGTATGGCAAANATTGAAACATGTATAATATCATATAAGAAACGAATTGCCAGTCTAGGTTCGATGCAGGATACAGGATGCTTGGGGCTGGTGCACTGGGATGACCCAGAGGGATGGTATGGAGAGGGAGGTGGGAGGAGGGTTTAGGATGGGGAACACATGTACACCCGTGGCGGATTCATGTTGATGTATGGCAAACCAATACAATATTTTAAAGTAAAAAAAAAAAAGAACCTCTGTATCTATAAAAATTCCGGCTGGGATTTTAAAAGTAATTGTATTAAATCTGTATATCAGTTTGGGGAGAATTGATATCTTTTATTGTATTGAGTTTTCCAGCCTGTGAACACGGTGCATCTCTCTTTATCTAGAGATTCTTTTACTTCTTTAATCAGCATTTTGTAGTTATGCACATGCAAATCCTGTCAATATTTTGTTAGATTTATGCTTAAGTATTTCACTTTTGGGGAGCAATTTAAAATGATACTATATTTTTTATTTCAGTGTCTACATGTTCATTCCAAGTATATAGAGATAAAATGAAATTTTTGATTTATATAGATTTTTATATCAATTTTGTAAAACAGAAAATGCTTATGTACATTTCTTTAAAAAGATTTTTTTTTTTTTTTTGTTTATAGTCTATCTTCTTTCTTTAGTTCAGATTGGGTAATTCCTATTGTCTTGTCATCCAGTTCACTAATTCTTTGCTCTGTTTCCCATTTGGCTATTGAGCCCACCCACTGAGCTTTTATTTCAGTTGTTGCGTTTTCAGTTCCAAACTTTCTGGTTCTTCTTTATATTCCTTTGCTGAGGTTTTCCTATCTTTTAATTTGCTTAAGATGCATTTGTAATTGCTTCTTGAAGCACTTGTATCATGGCTGTTTCAAAAAAAAATTTTTTTTAATTGGAAGGTATTTACTTTACAATGTTGTGTTGGTTTCTGCCATACATCAACATGAATTAGCCATAGGTATTACATATGTCCCCTCCGTCTTAAACTTCCCTCCCACCTCCCTCCCCATCTCATCCCTCTAGGTTGTTACAGAGCATTGGCTCTGTGTTCCCTGTGTCACACAGCAAACTCCCACTGGCTATCTACTTGACACGTGGTAATGTATATGTTTCAATGCTACTCTCTGAAATCATGCCACCTTCTCTCTCCCCAACTGTGGCCAGAAGTCTCTTCCCTATGTCTGCATCCCCATTGCTGATCATGGCTGATTTTAAGTCTTTGTCATGTAATTCTAACATTTCTGTTCTCTTGGTGATGGCATCCATTGATTGTCTTGGCTGGTTTAGTTTGAGCTTGTCATGGGTATTTATATGACGAATGATTTTTGACGGAAGCCCAGGCATTTTTTGGAGAAGGCAATGGCACCCCACTCCAGTACTCTTGCCTGGAAAATCCCATGGATGGAGGAGCCTGGTGGGCTGCAGTCCATGGGGTCGCTAAGAGTCGGACACGACTGAGCGACTTCGCTTTCACTTTTCACTTTCATGCATTGGAGAAGGAAATGGCACCCCACTCCAGTGTTCTTGCCTGGAGAGTCCCAGGGATGGGGGAGCCTGGTGGGCTGCCGTCTATGGGGTCATATAGAGTCGGACACGACTGAAGCGACTTAGCAGCAGCAGCAGGCATTTTTGTCTTGTGTTCTGAGACTGCATCTTACTTGATCCCTCTGTTTTAGCCGGGTTTCTCTGACGCCATTTCAGTAGAGGGCGCTGTACTGCTGCCTGTTGCTGCCAGGTGAGATAGAAGGCCAGGTCTCCTCCAAGGCCTTTGTGGACACCTGAGGTAGTGGGGGCCCCTGGTTAGTCCTGGTTAGGAGTTTGGGCTCCCCATGTGGTCTCCACTGACACTGAAGAGGTGGGGGCTCGTTACCACAGTGCGGGGGTGGGATAAAAGCCCTGGCTCTCTACTTGATCTTCTCTGGTGCTATCTGGGTAGGGGTGCTGGGGCACTTTGTTACAGCCTTGAGAGAGTGGACTTCTAGGCTTCCCACTCGGCCTTTGCTGGCATGAGTAGAGATGGAACCACAGTTTTAAGTGGTGTTTGACTGGAGCAGAGAGGTCATGGGCTAACAGTGTTCTTTCCTGGCCCTTTGGCCAGGCTTTTGTTGGAGCTTTTGTGTTTATTTATTTATATTTTTGGTCTGTGTGTATTAGCCTTTCTAGATTGTTGCTGCTGCTGCTGCTGCTAAGTTGCTTCAGTCGTGTCCAACTCCGTGCTAAGTCGCTTCAGTCGTGTCTGACTCTATGCAACCCCATAGACGGCAGCCCATCAGGCTCCCCTGTCCCTGGGATTCTCCAGGCAAGAACACTGGAGTGGGTTACCATTTCCTTCTCCAATGCATGAAAGTGAAAAGTGAAAGTGAAGTCTCTCAGTCGTGTCCTACTCTTACTGACCCCATGGGCTGCAGCCCACCAGGCTCCTCTGTTAGAGGGCTTCAATTTGATAGAGGGCTTCTCCCACTCCATGTAGTGGGGGGAGGTATATGGAGTAAAGAGAGAAAACTCAGGGAACTCACCATATCGTTTCATGGACACCAAGTTCCCTAACTGGTCTAATTTCTTCCCTTCAGTATACTTATATGTGTTTTATGTATAATGTTTACGGTATTTAGTTATACATAGTGGAAAAAATAGGGAAAAATATGTCTATTCCATCTTCCTAGAAGAGGAAGTATCTTCTGGACTCATGGGTATTTATTTTATACTTGGTTCTAATCCAATACTATGTTTCATTTTCTGTTCAAAAAATTTCAGCTACAGTCATTGGTTGTAGTTTTTCTTTTGCATCAGAATCACCGGAGCTGCTTCAATGGACAGGGAAGGAAGAAACACTATGGAAGGGCTAGGCCTCTGTTTCAATGTGGAAGGAGAGCCTTGGTTTCCTCTAAGTTCTTCTTTCATCCAACAGCTTGAGTAGAGGTCTTACTTGAAGCTATTTCTGTGGCTCCCCAATAGCTGTCCAACATAAATTGGAGGTAGGCTAATCAACTGATTAGAGGGCAGAGGCCCTAGACCCTAGCCGCTCCTCCTCGGAGCCTTGATCCTGTCCATTTGATTGTGACAATTCTTCCTTCCACCTTTGCTTGTGAGGAAATGGGATGCGGCCAGGGTGATCACTTATCTGGGGTGACAGCAAGTAAACATGAAAAATGTCCTGGGGAATGCGAAAGGACAGTGATCAGAAAGGCTTTTTCTTTTGACCTAAATCATGATGTTTTGGGCGTCAGCGAGAGTTTCCCAAGTTATTTATAACTGTCCATCCCTGTTAGGGGATATATGTTTTATCTAAATATAGGTAATCTTTTCTAATCAAATGATAAATGTGTGTGTCCCAAATGGAAGGCCCTAGTTAGCTATCTTGTTACAGAGGTTCAAGTGAATAATGGAAATATTACTGGCATGACATTGGATCAGATGCTTCAGAATACTCAGTGTTTGGATGTTAGGGCTCCTTAAGTTTTTTTGGTGGAAGACCCTTCATGGTAACAGAGATAAGCTTCAAAAGCCAAATTCTTTTAGAATGATACTCAAGGTACTTCTGTTCTGGCAGCTAATGATTGTGTGTGTAGGGGGACTATTTGTGTCACTTTGGGATTTCTGTTGTGAACAGTCATTATCTGGCTCCTAATCTCCCATCCTTCTTGAGGGATCCCACTGGGGCATTTCAGTTCCAGACTTGGTGGGTGTCTAGTACTCATTTCCTCTTCACATAAAGGGAAATCCACAGTGTGGTAGAGCTGGCAGGAACCTAATTACTTCTCCTCTAGAGCAATCTTGAGGTAATGTTATTATCTCCATTTAACAAATAGAGACCCTATTGCCTGTATTAAGTTTCTCTTAGACCAATAGTTGCCCAGGGTGGAACAGGATTTGAAAACCAGTCTGTGTCTGGAGTCCCAGATTTGTGCGTGTGTGTGTGACTGATATTTCATTTTATCTTTTAACATTTTTCTGAATTTTTCTCTATTTTTTGAAGATGAACATGCACTGATTTTGTTTATTTTTAAATTTTTATATTATTTTTATTGGAGTATAATTCATTTATAATATTGTGTTAGTTTCTGCTGTACAGAAAAATGGAGCAGTTCTATATATACATATTTCTCCTCTTTTTGATTCTTTTTCCATACTGGTCATTATAGAGAACTGAGTAGACGTTCCTGTGCTGTATAGCAGGTTCTAATTTAGTTATCTGTTTTATATATAGCAGTGTGTAATGTCAATGCCAATCTCCCAATTTATCCCTCCCCACTCCTTGGAGCCCCAGATTTAATCAACACACTTCCTGGAGGTGAGCCTTCACACATGTTGGTTTTCTTCTACACCAGTGAATGTTAGCAGAGAAGGCAATGGCACCCCACTCCAGTACTCTTGCCTGGAAAATCCCATGGACGGAGGAGCCTGGTGGGCTGCAGTCCATGGGGTCGCTAACAGTCGGACACGACTGAGTGACTTCACTTTCACTTTTCACTTTCATGCATTGGAGAAGGAAATGGCAACCCACTCCAGTGTTCTTGCACAGGAAACCCCATGGACAGAGGCACCTGGAAGGTTATAGTCCATGGGGTCACAAGAGTCAGGGACAAGTTAGCAACTAAACAACTTCTCCTGTGATGTGCTTCATCATAAAGATTTGTGTTGTTGTTTTAGTTACTTTTCTTGATTGCAAGCACCTTAATGTTTTCAACCTAAAGGGCAACTCTGCCCCTGGGGAACATTTGGAACGTCTGGAGATTTGTCTGAATGTCACACTGAAAGCGGGGGACAGATCTCCCAGCTTCTAAGTGGGTAGAAGTCAGAGATGCTGCTAGGCATCCTACAATGTACAGCATGGCCCCACAACTGAGAACTATCCAACTCTGAAGGTCAGTAGTGCTGAAGTTGAGAAACTCTGCCTCGAGGTAGCGTCTGTGCCTCTCGCTCATCTCTGAACACCCCAGGCCCTGGGCCTGACTGGTGGCACATAGTAGACAGTCAATTAAATGTCAGTTGGCGGACTGTGCTGGCTTCTCCTCTGCTCCCACTGGGTTTCAACCTGACTCACGGTTGTTTTGCTCTGTGTGCAGCATATGGCCTCGCCTCAATGAGTGAGTCAATACAAAGCCTTCCATATGCAAATTAAGTGATCTTACGAATGAAATCCAGAGTAGGGACATGGTGATTTCATCTGAAGGCAGAGACTAGTTAAAGACAAGATTGCAGCACGTGCATTTTTTTTTGAGAATGGAAGGCTCCTGCAGTGGGACGAGTCATCACTCATTCCTAGAGAAGAGGAATAGGGAGGAAGTCTTAATCATGCTTTTACTGATCAAAGGTGTCCTGAAATCCTTTCATTAACTGGATGAAGAATGAAACTGACCCAGTGGGACTTCTGGGCGGCATAAATTAATTATAAATTGCTGCAAACGATCTGGTATCTAGCTCACATGCTTTTGCATCAAAAGGTCAGAGGAATTCAGTTAAGGCTGTGAAGGAGAGGCTATTAAATAACCAAAGCTGGAGTGTGCTGAACTAAGGCTTCATGTCACCCCTTCAGTGGCCACTTGGGCATAGGGACCATGCTGGACTCAGCCTGGCCACCACTGTGTCTGGCCTTGCGGCTATGTCCAGGATGAGGTGGCAGATTTACAGTTAACGACCATCGAGGTTTGTCTGGGACTGTCCTACTTTTAGCATGAAAATCCTGTGTCCTGGGAAACTCCTCTCAAGGATGTGAAAATTTTTAACTATCAATTCAACTTCTTTAATAAATAAAGAGCTATTCTAGGTATTTGTTACTTCTTGGATGAGTGTTGGTAGTTTATTTTTCAAGGAATTTTTCCATTTTACTTAAGTTGTCACATTTATTGGCATAAAGTTGATTATAATATCTCATTTATTATAACTTTATCATCTATAGTCTCNGTGAAAATTTTTAACTATCAATTCAACTTCTTTAATAAATAAAGAGCTATTCTAGGTATTTGTTACTTCTTGGATGAGTGTTGGTAGTTTATTTTTCAAGGAATTTTTCCATTTTACTTAAGTTGTCACATTTATTGGCATAAAGTTGATTGTAATATCTCATTTATTATAACTTTATCATCTATAGTCTCTATAATGATATTCTCATTCTTGTTGTTGGTAATTTGTATCTACTTCTTCCCTCTCTCTCTTTTTCCCCCCTCCTGATCAACCTGGCTCAGATTTATTAATTTCATTAATATTCTTTAAAAGCAGCTTTGGTTGATTTTGATTTTTTATTTTCTCTGTTATTTTTCTGTTTTTCACTGACCTCTGACCTTTCTGATTTTCTTTTCTCTACTTACTTTACATTTAATTTGCTCTGTTTATCTAGTATCTTAAGGTAGAAGGTGCCTGACTATGTTTGTGAATTTCTCTGCTTCTTCTTTCAGCCTCCTCCTTTCTCCTCTTCCTTTTCTTATTCCTCTTCCTTTTCTCTTTTTTTGGCTTAATCTGTTTTGAAACTCTGATATTATGGGTGGGCATAAAGACTTAAAAATGTAGTATCATCTGGATAAATTGATCCTTTTCTCGTTATGAAGTGGTCTTTTTCATTTCATTTCATTCATTGCAAAGAATAGTAATATTCTTTGCTCTTACATGTAATTTGTCTGATGTAAATACAGGCAACCTGACTCATGAAAACTGTGAGTTAATAAACTTAAAAGTTTTTTTTTTTATTGAAGTATAGTTGTGTTAGTTATAAACTTGTTTCATTATAAGGCTCCAAGCTTGTGATAATTAGTTATGCAACAGGAGAAGAAAACCAATTCACAGGGTATAGAGTTCTAGGTTGAAGATGTTTTTCTATCTGTTCTGTAAAGATGTAATCCCACTCTCTGCTTGCTTGCATTTTTTTCTGAGGAGAAATCTGATTTCTCACATGCCATGCTGACCAGTCCTCTGCTATCTGCTCCTAAGGGACTCTCTGCAGTTCTCTGGAGTTTTCTCTTGGGGAAGTTCTCTTCTCTCTGGTACTTTGTCAGAGAACCCTAGCTGTTCTCTCTCCCTGGACTTCCAGTTTGTCTCCTGGGGGCTTCCCAAATTCTCTCTGAGTGCTGCACGCTGGAGCTCTCCCAAGGCAACCAGCCAGGCCCCTGGTTAATTAGCCCCTGGGCTAATTTGGTTTATTTTCTGACTCTCTGGGAGCACTCTTTCATTGCCTAATGATCAATCTCTTGAAAACTTGGCTTCAAACATTTTTGTTCACTTTTTTTGTTGTTTCAGACAAGAGGGCATATTCCTACTTTGGCTGGAAGTCCAAGCTTTCTGTGTTTTGTGGTCAGATTTCACTACCATTCTGTTTTCTAAAAAATATTTATTTTTATTCATTTAGTTGGCTGTGCTTGGTCTTATTTGCAGCACTTAGGAGCTTTGTTGCGGCATATGGGATCTTTAGTTATGACATGTGAACTCTTAGTTGTGGCATGTAGTATGTAGTTCCCTGACCAGGGATGGAACCCAGGCTGCCTGCAATGGGGACATGGAGTCTCAGCCACTGGACCACCAGGGAAGTCCCTCCTTTCTGGTTTAAATTCATTCTTGAGATTGCCAGGATGAAACATTTTGCTACCTTCCTTTGCTTATCTGATCTGCTTTCCCACAATGTTTGATGACCCCTGTGATTTCCCTGGTGGCTCAGACGGTAAAGCATCTTCCTGCAATGCAGGAGACCTGGGTTCAATCCTTGGGTTGGGAAGATCTCTGGAGAAGGAAATAGCAACCCACTCCAGTACTCTTGCCTGGAAAATTCCATGGACGGAGGAGCCTGGTAGGTTACAGTCCAAGGGATTGCAAAGAGCCGGATATGACTGAGCAACTTCACTTACTCACTCATGATTTCCCCTGCATTCTGTGACTTAATACCTTCTATTTTTACTCACTAATTTTGGTTGACTTTCATCCTCTAATGGAGTCACTGTTTGTTCTGACCGATACTATCTGATATACACACAATGCGTTTCTTCTTCACCTTCCCATCCATTAGCCAAGGAATGGCAGTACCACCTTCCTGCAACAGACTGAACTGTGTTGCCCCAAATCGTATGTTGAAGCCCTAGCCCCCATTAGGATGGTATCTGGAGGTGGGGCCTTTGAGAGGTTAAGTTTAGGTGAAATCATGAGAGTGGGACGCCATGATGGGATTAGTGCCTTATAAGAAGAGCTGTCTCTCTCCATGTATACATACTGAGGAAAGGCTCTGTGAAGACACATTGAGAAGGTGGCTGGCTGCCATCCAGCAAGAACCTTCACCAGAAACCAGCCCTGCTGGATCTTAACCTTGGATTTTCCAGCCTCCAGAATAGGAAGAAAATAAATTTCTGTGCTAAGCCACCCAGTCTATGGTATTTTGTTACTGCAACCCAAGTAGGCTAACAGACCTGCCATCTTGATGTGAACAATGGTGCTGTGTCTTCTTACTTAGGCTGCTACTTTGGGTTTTTTCTCCCCTTCAAGCTATTGTGTGACCTGTACTCTAGTATATTTTTTCCTCTCCTCTTTTTAGCCCCCGCACTATTGGAGGCCAAGCCCTCTTCATCCTGGGGCTACAGGAACCTCTGTTCTACACAGGGTGCAATGGCGTTTCTAGACAGCTCAGTCCCCATCATCCAGTGTACCCCCAGTGGCTCCCACTGCCCTCGGAAATGGTGTTCAGAGTTTTTGAGTTCCTTCCTCCATGATGCCTTTTTCAATATGTTGGATGTATTTTCTCCTGTCTGCCCTGATAGGAGGTTAGTTTTCTCCTCTGGTCATTGTACATATCACTTGCTTCCTTGTAACGAGCTGTGAACCGCTGTCTCCTTCAGTTCAGTTCAGTCGCTCAGTCGTGTCTGACACTTTGCGACCCCATGAATTGCAGCACACCAGGCTTCCCTGTCCATCATCAACTCCCGAAGTTTACCCAAACTCATGTCTCCTTAACTAGCCTGCAGACTCTGATGGTGCACCAGGACCAGAGCCCCTCACAGAGTCTCATACGGATGAGGTACTCGCTAAATGCCTACATCAGCATTTCCCAGTGTCTTATAATGGTTTGGATTTTAAAATGACATTGAAGGTTTTTTAAAGAAAAGAACAGAAAAGCAACATAATAATCATACCCTAATACAACTCTCCTTGTTTTTGTACCTCACCCCTCTGTTTCTGCATCTGCATTTTCAGAGCTAGATTCATAATGAATACGTAAATCAAAGTTCTTTTTTTCTTAAATGTACCACCTTGCACGTTTCCTCCTATAGTTAGCATTATCAATTTTAAGTAACTATAACATCCCACCATGTGGAAGTACCTTAACTTACTAGGTTCTATTAGGATTTATTGGATTCATGAAATGTGAATCAACGTCAGGTTTCCCCTTGTTCAGGGAAGCTGACTCTATTTTGGCCTCAGTTATGTTCCTCCAATTAAAATAACTAGTTTATCCCTTTAACTGGTTTCTATGAGAAATAAAGCAGGCCAAGCACTTTCGGGCCATTTTAACCAAAGATCTAGGCTTCCAAATGATGATAATGGTAAAGAACCCACCTGCCAATGTAGGAAACATAGAGACTCGGATTTGATCCCTGAGTTGGGAAGATCCCTGGGAGGAGGACATGGCAACCCGCTTCAGTATTCTTGCCTGGAGAATCCTGGAGAAGCCTGGTGGGCTACAGTTGCCAGGATCACAAAGAATTAGACATGACTGAAGTGACTTAGCATGCACACATGCAACTTAAGATCTTTGAACCTAGTCAGAGATTGCCTTGCATAGTGCAGAGCCCTTTGCATGGAAAATCCTCAGTAACCACAATCTCTCCTCTACAGAGAACTCCTAATCCAACCCTGGCTCTGCCCTCTCCCATATCCTGTGTCCAGTCTTCCTTCTCAGTTTCCCTAGAATTCAGCTTTTTCATCCTTGTGTGATTTAGGGCAAATCACTTTGCTCCAGCAACCTCTTTTGGTGAAACAGAGTCCTCCAGTTATGGGATGCTACCTCCTTGGCAGATACAAAACATAGGGCATTACAAACAACATCCCATGAGCCTCCTGCCATTCCCCCACCCTTCCCACTCTGCATGGGCTGCAACGAGGAAAGTGGTGAGCATAGTGTGAGGCTTGCTCCATGCTCCCACCTCTCTTGGGGTGAAGCTTAGTCCGGGCCTCTCTGGGATGCTCCGTCTATAAGCCCCCATAGCTCCCAACCCAAGGTCTGTTAAGGTGGGGCGCTGACTCATCTTTGAAGATGTCGACAGGGCCTCACTTTCAGCACAAGGGAAGGAGAAATGTGGACAAGCAGGTGGAGGTGAGGCCTTTGGAAGTTAATTAGATCATGAGAGTGGACCCTCATGAAGGGAATTAGTGCCCTAATAAGAGAAGGAAATGGCAACCCACTTCAGTGTTCTTGCCTGGGAAATCCCATGGACAGAGGAGTCTGGAGGGCTATACAGTCCATGGGGTTGCAGAGTTGGATACCACTTAGCAACTAAACAACAACAGCAACTACAAAAAGATACCAGAGGCTCCCTTGCTCCTTCCACCAGGTAAGGTTACAGTGAGAAAATGGTCATTTATGAACCAATATCTCACTAGAGCCTTGATATTGAACTTTGCAGTGAGAACTGTGAGAAATCTCTGTCATTTATAAGCCACCCAATCTAGAGTGTAGCCAGAATGGACTAACACAGTGTGTGAGTAAGAACAGGAAGCACTGGCTGGACTGAGCCCGAGCTCACCTTAATTCTGAATATATCGTCTTCCCTATCTGGCATTACTTTCTATCTCTCAGGTTATGGGTTTTGTTTTTTTAAATTATTTGTTTATTTCAGTGTTGGCTGCACTGGTTCTCTTGCTGCTCGGGCTTTTCTCTAGTTGTAGCGAGCAGGGGTTACTCTCCAGTTACAGCGCAAGGGCACATGGGCTTAGTTGCTCTGCAACAGGTGGGATCCTCCAGGATCAGGCATTGAACCCATGTCTCTTGCCTTGGCAGGCAGTTTCTTTACCACTGAGCCACCAGAGAAGCCTGGTTATGGGGTTTGACTAAAGGGTCTTCAAGGCTACATCCAGCTTGAATCGTCCATGATTCTCTAATTATTATTATTATTATTTTAGTTCTTTATCTTTTATTTTTTTACTTTACAATATCGTATTGGTTTTGCCATACATCAACATGAATAAGATAACTAAGACCAGGGAAGGAAATCAGTGAAGTCAATGGTGGAAGCTTTTGTTTTTGATTCGTTCTTGCCTATCTCCTTAAAAGGATCTGAGGAGGTGACTAATCTTTAGATATATTTGCTTTATATTTGGGGCTTCCCAGGTGGCTCAGTGGTAAAGAATCCACCTGCCATGTAGGAGCCACAGGAGACGTGGGTTCGATCCCCAGGTTGGGAAGATCCCCTGGAGAAGGGCATGGCAACCCACTCCAGTATTCTTGCCTGGAGAATCCTGTGGACAGAGGAGCCTGGTGGGCTACAGTCCAGGGGGTCACAAAGAGTCGGATACAACTGAAGCAATTTAGCATGCAGGCACACATTATATATATGTCCATTTTTACCTAAGGGGAAGTGGCAGTTCTTTTAAAAGTGTCAGCTTGTTAACACTGAAGAAAAGCCAGAGAAATTCCCTTCTGTCACTGCTGCTACCTACTGCAGAACAGTCCTGGTTTGGGGATCAAGATATCTTGTGCCTTTAAGCTGGATAAAATATGTAAAGAGAACGAGACTTTGGGGCATGGTGCAACACATGCCCTGCTTGATCTCTGAGAAATTTAATTTTGTTTCCAGTTATTTGGGGCTATAGAAAGGATTATATCTCTGAGGCAGAGAAAGATCATTAATCAAGAAAGGGCCTCTTAATCCTCTTGATTTTAATGAGACACTGTAAAACACAGACACTTCCGCTGGCAAATGGTGAGTATCAGCTGGGTGTGATTAGCAGATTTTTGTGGCAGGTTTTCTGTGGTACTGTGTACCCAGCTATCCATCCATCTAATCCCGCCTGACTGTCACGGGAGCGGAAATGGGCAAAGATGGCTTTATGGCTTCCCTTAAGTGGCAGGCTGACAAGTGACAACCTGGCAAAGGCATGTGGGATATGTAGTCCTTACACATCAGCCCGCAATATTTGGTGCCTAAGCAGAATTTCTCATGTATACCTTATGTGTCAGAAACAGAGCTTCACTCTCCGCATTTGAGCGCATCTTCATTTGTGGAGGTCAGAACTTCAAACCTGGTAGACAGGTGCAGGTGGCCCTAGAGGCGAAGAACCTGCCTGCCAATGCAGGAGACGTAAGCGATGTGGCTTTGGCCCCTGAGTTGGGAAGATTCCCTGGAGGAGGGCATGACAACCCACTCCGGTATTCTCGCCTAGAGAATCCCATACAAAGGAGCCTGGTAGGCTGCAGTCCATAAGGTTGCAAAGAGTTGGACATGACTGAAGTGACTAAGCACACACACAGAGAGGTGCATGAGAACCAGAGCCTCCCCTTGTCCCACCTTCTTCCTTCTGTCTCCCCGTAGTCGCTGGGGAGACAGCCATGTATTATTTCCTGTCTGCAAGAAGTCCAAAGCACAGGAGTGACAGGTGCTTTATGGCAGCTTAACCGCAACCTCAAGATCTCGGTGCAAGAATAAGTGCTTACCGAGCTCAGGCATTTGTGAGTTGGCTGGAGGCTGGCTGATCTAGGTTGGCCACAGCTGGAACCATTTCTTGTGTTCTCCTCCTGGGACGGGCAGCCCAGGCAGGGCTTGTCCTCCTCCTGGTGTGGGGAGCAGTTCACCAGGGCAAGCAGAAACAATCCAGGTTTCTTAAGACCTAGGCTTGGCCTGTGCACGTGGTCACTTTGCCTCGTTCTATTGATCAGTGCAAGTCACAAGACTCAGCTTTGAAAAATCTGGGGATGGAGAAATATGCTCTGCCTTGATGGGGGGCGAGGGGAGGGTGGAAAAATCCCAAAGTCACATGACAAAGGGTGTGGACAAAGTGGGGCAATAATGCAGTTGATTATGATCATGTGTTAACCAATTAGAGCAGTAAAGCCTTTGTATTAGCACACTTTCTGTCGCCGGTATCAGAAACACTCCTCACACAAGCCCAGGCTCCTGTGGCTGGCAAGCCCAGGAGCTGCTGACTGTGTATGGCTGGGTCTGGAGGCTTGGATAGTGCGGTCAGCACTCTCTCTGTTTTGTTCTCTTGGCCTGGTTTCTGAGTGTGTTGGCTTCACCCTGCAGATGGCCTTAACGCAATGAGATAAATGGGTCTGGCAGTTCCAGGCTTTCTCAGCCTTTACTGCTGCCATTGGAGGAAAAGAGATCCCCCTGACACCCAGTGAACATAGGCCGAAGTCTTAGAGAAGGCTTTGATTGGCTCAGGCTGGGCCATGTGCTCATTTCTGATCCAATCATGCTGCCAAGAGAGATGGAGCATTCTGATTGTCAAGTCTGTGTCACATGTCCAGTCCTGTGTTAAAAGAGCTGAAGGTCCTGTGATAGGCAGTTCAGTTCAGTTCAGTCGCTCAGTCATGTTTGACTCTGCGACCCCGTGAACCGCAGCACGCCAGGCCTCCCTGTCTATCACCAACTCCCAGAGTCCACCCAAACTCATGTCCATTGAGTCGGTGATGCCATCCAACCATCTCATCCTCTGTCGTCCCCTTCTCCTCCTGCCCTCAATCCCTCCCAACCTCAGGGTCTTTTCAAATGAGTCAGCTCTTTGAATCAGGTGGCCAAAGTATTGGACTTTCAGATTCAACATCAGTCCTTCCAATGACCACCCAGGACTGATCTCCTTTAGGATGGACTCGTTGGTTCTCCTTGCAGGCCAAGGGACTACTCAAGAGTCTTCTCCAACACCACAGTTCAAAAGTATCAATTCTTGGGTGCTCAGCTTTCTTTATAGTCCAATTCTCACATCCATACATGACCACTGGAAAAACCATAGCCTTGAGTAGACGGACCTTTGTTGGCAAAGTATGTCTTGGCAAAGTATGTCTCTTCTTTCTAATATGCTGTCTAGGTTGGTCATAACTTTCCTTCCAAGGAGTAAGCGTTTTTTAATTTCATGGCTGCAACCACCATCTGCAGTGATTTTGGAGCCCAGAAAAATAAAGTCAGCCACTGTTTGTGATAGGCAAGCCAGGCACAAATAAAGTGGGGGGGGGGGGGAAAGGCAGTTCTCCTAAAGGAATAGAAGAGTATTTTCACCAAAAGGGAGAGGAGGGGGTGTTGGGCATTAGTGAGCATTAGAGGTCACTTCAGTACAGGGTCCAGTGGGGGCAGAAAGGAAGGAATGGGATGACCCTACTATTTGCCTATGGCAGGAGATATAAGAGACATGGGTTCGGTTCCTGGGTTGGGAAGATCCCCTGGAGGAGTACATGGTAATCCACTCCAGTATTCTTGCCTGGAGAATCCCATGGACAGAGGAGCCTGGTTGGCTATAGTCCATAGGGTTGCAAAGAGTAGGACGTGACTGAAGCAACTTAGCATGCATGCATGGCAGACACATCCTATTGCCTTTGGTGGTGTTTGGTAAGAACACAAGGGTCAGTGATGTGTTTGGGGCAATAGGTCATCACCAGGAAAGGGTGCTGGTATGGCAGGCAAAAGACAGGGTTTATGATCCACCCCCCCCCAACCCAGTTAGGGTTAATGATGGACTGAGCCAGCTAGGTCAAGATAGATGCCAAACGGGGTCACTAGATCTGTAAGCCCCCCACCCCCACCCCTGGTCCTGTGCTTTGTGACTCTGACCTTGATCATAGGATGACCTGGAATATCTCAAGAGTGCTTTCCCACCTCAAGTGTGTGGATAGAGGGTCAGGCAGGGGGCCGCCAAAGCTCCTGGCGCTACTTGGTTAGCGCCTGTACTGACACAGATTTTGGTTTTCAGAGCAGAGTTTAGCGGGGATGCAGATGTTTTAACTCCAAGTTTTACTGACTATCACTGTCTGTATGTCTAGCACTAGGTAGGGAATTGGTGTTACAAACTCACAAGCTGAACATCGTCCCTCCTTTCAGAAAGAAGTCTGGGGTTTCAGTCTTGGGCAAGTCACAGCCTCGTTGCATCTCTGTTTCCTCATTTATAAAGTGGGGATGATATCTATCCTGCCTACATCAAAGGGTTGCAGGTTCAGTTTACAGAAAAGCAAGTGTGTGGCAGTATTCTGTTTTCTATAAAAGCATCATACACATGTGATGGATTATATTAAGACAGAAAAGTGAAAGTGTTAGTTGCTCAGTCGTGTCCAACTCTTTGTGACCCCATGGACTTTAGCCTACTAGGCTTCTCTGTCCATGAATCTCCAGGCAAGAATACTGGAGTGGGTAGACATTCCCTTCTCCAGGGGATCTTCTTGACCCAGGGATTGAACATGAGTCTCCCGCATTGCAGGCAGATTCCTTACCATCTGAGCCACAAGGGCAGCCCTATATTAAGATAGATCCTTATCTCATTCAGACCCAATGATTCCACCTCTTCTTTAGTGACACTCTCAGGGTTCTCAGAAAGTATCCATCAAACTGACACAGGAAAACCATGATGGAGAGAAGCGGCATGACCTCAGCAGGCCAGGTGGTGTATCTGAGAGAGGACTCATGATCGCAAATCTCCGCTCCTTACTTGGAGCCCGTTTAGGGGAAACCTTTGGTCTGAAAGTAAGACTCGGCCCCTGGTGAGTGACCTTATCAAGCATCCCTGGTGTCGGGAGTGTGCTATGAGGAAAGAGAGAACTTGTGATGATGGTTCTCTCCTAGGGGCCCCCTGCCCTCAACCTCACTCACCTCTTGTCTCTTGCCTGGCGTTTCCTTTTCCTCTCATTGTGCCTTTTCCTAAGGGTCTGGCCCTTTATTTATCTATTTATTTTATTATTTTTTGGCTGCACTATGAGACATGTGGGATCTTAGTTCCCTGACCAGGGATCAAACCTCTGTCTGTTGCAGTGGGAGCACAGAGTCTTAACCACTGGGAAGTCCCAGGTCTGGCCCTTTTAATAGCACCTCTGCCCCATGGGAGGGGCAGAGGAATGAGACAGAGCCTGCTGCCTGGGGGCACCTTGGCCGGACTAAGTCTATCAGGGTAGCTCAAGCTGGCCCTTCTGGGGTTGGGATAGAAGGAGCCACACAATGTTGAACCTGCATTCCACTTGCTTTGGTGAGGGACTTGGAGAGGTTACAGTAAAGACACATATGTGGGTATGCATAAATTAAAGGAAAACTATATAGGGAACAAGAGATCTGTAAGCAGGAGCAAGAAATTAAGTAATGGCTTGTGATTGAGGTCTAAATTTGGCCCTGAACTTCCTGGCAGACAAGACGAAAAGAGAAATATGATGGGTTTCTTAGTACCTTGAAATAAATGAAGTGTTTGGAGAAGGCAAGTGTTTTTCCCTTGGCACAAAGTTTCCAGGAAAAATTTATCACCTGGATCTGTATATTAAGGACACTGGGAGACAGAAATCCAACACACGGGGACAAGTACCCAGGGTCTTCTGTTCATGAGAAACACCTAGACGCACTGTGGACTTCGCTGTCTTAGTGTCTGTGTTCCCTACGAGACTGTGGGCTTTGTGCAGACACAAATCTGGTTTGTCTGGCTGGTGGCTGGGGCTCTGCAAGACAGATGTCTCTAAATGTGTTAGGAGGATTTAACAGGTAGCATTTTATGAGAAAAACAAATATTTCATGGGTAGTCAGAGGGACAGCTAAGCCTGACCTGTGTTGTCAGTTGATGGGGAGATGGTGTCCTGGGTCAAGAGGCATCTTATGGAGACTTGAAGGACTCCTGGGAATTAGGAGAAGGGCAAGAGCCGAAAGCTGTTCAGGAGGAGAGAATAGCAAATGAAAGCCAGAGAGAAAGAGAGAACCAGCTGGTGTAAGAAGTGGAACCCGGGGTCTGTGTGGAGGCAGTGGGGAGGGTGGTGGGTGGAGACCCAAGTGGACAGAAGGTGGAGTTTGCCTGAAAGGCAGTGGGGTGAGGGCCCCTGAAGTGTCAGACACGATGGCTCGGCAATGGGTCCCAGGGGTCGAGCGCTGGTGTCTCCAGGCTCAGAACTAGAGGACCAGGCTAGCAGGTGCCCAGGATTGAGACCTCTACTGAGAGCCTCAAGTGCCCATTCCTGCCCAAGTGTCAGCTCCACGAGGGCAGGCAAGCTGGTCTCATCACCCCAAAGCCCTTCATCTCGTGTTGCAGTTTGTGAGAGAGCTCAGCAGCACTCCATCTCTTACCCAAGGTCTGAGTCAACTGAGAAAGAACTCAGAGGAGCCAGGAGATGGAAGCCAAAGTGTTCTCTTTCTTGCTGTACAGAGGTGGTATTTGCAAACGTGGCTGGGGCTAATTCCCCAGAGACAGCTTGTGCGGTCCTCCAGGAATGGGGGCAGGTCGCTTGTAAACTTCCACATGGAGGGAACTGGGTAGCCAGCCAAGGGAGGGGCTGGCCTGCGCTTGCCCTTCCAAACTCCTCATCGGAGCAAGTCTCTCCTCCTCCCTAGGGATGACTCAGGAGGCAGAGGAAGGTTTGCTCATGGAGCACCTTCCACATCAGAAGCCAGAAGAAAAGCTTCCTGCTTGCCTGGTTATTGGCACATAGGAGGCACTCAATGAACTCTTACTGAAGGACCAGATTGGTATACAGCATGCACTACAGATTGAAAAAACTGTTCTCTACCTACCTGACTATCAGAAGGTAGGCTTGCTTTCTGTGTTTAAAACCACCACCACCAGCAGACCAGTGCTGGCTCTCCCTGAGCAAGGCCACCACCCTCCACCCCCTGGCTCTGGGCTCTTTGGCTTCTGCTCATTAGGCCCTCGGGGTTCCACTGCCCGGCCCGACTCCTTGGAGTTGGCGGGTGCTGGTGTCTGTGTGCTGTCCCTCTGTACAGCTGTGGCCCTGCGGTCATCAAGGAGTCACCTGCCACGTCATCCCAGAGGTGAGTGTGTGCTGAGGGCCGCCAGCACTCAACGCTGGCCATTGAGGCCCACGTGGACCTGACAGCAGCGGGGCAAAGGGCAGCCCAGATTTGGGTGCCTGGAAAATGCCCCATGGCCAGTGGATTTGTGAAGGGAGGTAGGGGACTCATCAATATTTGTGTCCTAGAATTAATACCTGAACTGAATTCAGAGTTTCTCTTACCAGTCTCCCCCAGATAGGAAGTTGAGAAAAGAGAAGAGAGAAAAGCCATACATCAGTAAATAAGGACTAAACTCCCATGAGGCGGGGGAGGTTTCAATCTCTTATGTCTCAGGGAACCTCCATTTGCGGAGCCAGGGGCTTGGGAGGCCAGAGAGGGGACACTTCCTTCCTGAGTCCTTCCTGGCTTTTCCCTCTTGGGGAGGGAAGGAGCAGTTCCTTTTACATGGGTCCTGATGCCAAATTTCCTGTAGATTGGCCAGAGGGAGAGGAGAGGGGCTGAGCATGAGGGAAATTCTCTCGAGTTCATTTTTCTCTCCACAGGAATCTATATTGTGAGTGCATTTATTTCCTGTTGCTGCCGTAATGAATTACCCAAACTTAGAGACTTAACACGATGCGAATTTATGCTCATACAGTCCTGGAGGTCAGAAGTCTTCTAATCAAGATGTTGGCAGGGCAGTCTTCCGCCTGGGGGCTGTAGGGGAGAATTTGTTTCTCTGCTGTTCCCAGCTCCTTGAGGCTGCCTGCATTCCTTGGCTTGTGGCCCCATCCTCTGCCTCCAAAGTCAGCATTGTGGCATCTTCAAACCTCTTCCTCAGCTTCTGTTCTCACATCACATTCTCCTCTCTTACCTTCGTGCCCTCCTTCATCTAAGGATCCTTGTGATTACATTGGGTCACCAGGATAAATCTCTCCAGCTTGAGGTCCTTAACTTAATCACATCTGTTGAGTCCTTTTTTTTTGGCTAAGGTGCCATATTCACAGGTTCTAGGGAACAGGACATGGACATCTTTGGGGGTGGTGGTCACTATTTGGCTCAGTGTTTTCCAGATGAGTGGTCTACAACGTCCTGGCACTCTGTGGTTTATGGGGTGGGGAGGAGGGGCCTGCTCCGAAGCATACCCACCTTCAATTGTGAGAAGCTGTATTTTTGTTTCTGGTATCTGTTTGGGTCCCGTGAAAGTTTTCATGTGAAGAAGAAGTCTGCAGACCAGATTTAGTCCAATCCCTTTAGAATGAGGCCCAGAGAAGGCAGGTGATTCACCCAACGGTGAACAACTAAAAGTAGCAGTTGTTGTTTAGTTGCTAGGTTGTGTCTGACTCTTTTGTGACTCCCTGGACTGTAGCCCACCAGGCTCCTCTGTCCATGGGATTTCCCAGGCAAGAATCCTGGAGTGAGTTGCCACGTCCTTCTCCAAAGGATCTTCTTGACCCAGGGATCGAACCCTCACCTGCCGCATTGGCAGGTGGATTCTCTGCCACTGAGCCACCAGGGTAGCCCCAGAAATGGCAGATCCAGCGCTGAGCTCTGGTCTCCTGACTCCCGGGTGAGTGCTCCTTCTGCCCACCCCTCTCAGGGATGAAACACAGCCAAACTAGGAAGGGTGCCTGTGTGCCTGGTGTGTGCCCTCGTTTACCGGCACAAACATCTTGAGTGGAAAGCAGGGGGCGTTGTTTTCTTGTCCCCGCTTACTGTGAGGAAGGCCCTGCCTGGTGAGACCAGGTGGGGTTCCTGGTGTCCCCAGGAAGGGAGCAGAAGCAGACAGGCCCTCCTTCGCCCCACGTGGCCTCTCCCTCCTCTTCCTCCTGTCCTCGGATCCGGCTCCGGCTAATTGAAATTGGTGGCGAGTCAGACACTCAGCTGCGTCGCCATCCTGGGGCTTCCGGGCCGCAGATTGTCATTAAATTCACCGTGAAGATTTTCCGTGCGGGCTGGGAGGCAGTGACACAGGGGACGGCAGCTATCATTTGCTCCTCTGGCCCGGCTCTTCTGAGCTGCCCTCAGCGCCTGGAGATGCGATAATTTAATTGGGGAGCACTGCTGCCCCCAGCCTGGGCCAGGCCCAGACACTCGGTCCAACCTCCCCGCAGCCAGACAGATTTGCGAAATGGAACAATTAAATCTAAAGCGAGCTGTCTGAACTGATTTTCCCCCTTCATCCTCAGCCAGTTCTGCAAGCCCTCTTCCTGGCCTTGTCTTCATTAGAGGACGAGACAGCCTGGACAGGACTCAAATGGCTGGTTCCAAATGGTGTGCTCTGTGCCCTGAAACACCAGCTTCTGTGACGCCCCCCACCTGCCTGTGTCGCTCTGATGTCCTTCTCCTGCTTTCTCCAAAGTCAGAAACTCTGGGGCATGCCCTGTGACTTCAGGGGCCAGGCTGCTGTGTTAGCCGCACAGCTGTGCTGGACTGACTCCAGCCCCAAAGTGAGTGGCCTCCCCTGGAGCTATGTGGCAGCACCCCTATTCAGGGCTCACTTCAGGCCAGAAAGAAAGAAGGGATCATTCATGTGGTTGGAGCTTCTGCTCCGGCTCTTTGTATCTGTGCTTAGTTGTGATGGGGGAAGGAGAAAGGGCTTCCCGCTCCATCAGACAAGGAAGCCCCTTTCACCCATCACTTCCTTTGGACCTGATAAATGGACACTGGCTTGCTGTTCCTCTTAACGAGGCCTGTACCATTTATCTGGGTTAAAAGCCCAGGGGCAGAAAGAACAGGGGAAAGAGAGGAGCCTGGAAGGGGCTCTGGCAACATTCTAACATAACTTCTTAGAACTATCAAATATCAGTGCTCAAGATGGGGAAACCGAGGTTCAGAGAGGGTTGGGGAGGCTCATAGCATCTAGGGAAGAGGATGGATCAGACATAGACTCTTGGTTATTCCATGAGCCCCTGGGCACATAGCTCTTAGGCTCAAGCACAGTACCTAGCACACAGTGGGTGCTTTAATAACCATTTGTTGGTTGAATAAATCAATGGGAGCAACTGTGATGTGTCTAAGAAATGGTTACCAGCTGTCTGCCCTTCAAAGTCAGGGCCATGTGTCCTCCATCTCCTGATTCCCAGAGCTCAGACCAAGACTGGAGTGTAGCAGGTGCTCAGTCAGTTGGTCAGTTCAGTCGCTCAGTCGTGTCCGACTCTTTGCGACCCCATGGACCGCAGCACGCCAGGCCTCCCTGTCCATCACCAACTCCCGGAGTCCACCCAAACCCACGTCCATCGAGCCGGTGGTGCCATCCAACCATCTCATCCTCGGCCGTCCCCTTCTCCTCCCACCTTCAATCTTTCCCAGCATCAGGGTCTTTTCTAATGAGTCAGTTCTTCACATCAGGTGGCCAAAGTATTGGAGTTTCAGCTTCAGCATCAGTCCTTCCAATGAATATTCAGGACTGATCACCTTCAGGATGGACTGGTTGGATCTCCTTGCAGTCCAAGGGATTCTCAAGAGTCTTCTCCAACACCACAGAACAAAAGCATCAATTCGTCAGTGCTCGGCTTTCTTTATAGTCCAACTCTCACATCCATACATGACTACTGGAAAAACCATAACCTTGACTAGACGAACCTTTGTTGACAAAGTAATGTCTCTGCTTTTTAATATGCTGTCTAGGTTGGTCATAACTTATCTTCCAAGCAGCAACCGTCTTTTAATTTCGTGGCTGCAGTCACCATATGCAGTGATTTTGGATCCCCCCAAAATAAAGTCTGACACTGTTTCCACTGTTTCCCCATCTATTTGCCATGAAGTGAATTTCACAGCATCATCTTTCAGGATTTGAAACAGCTCAACTGGAATTCCGTCACCTCCACTAGCTTTGTTCCTAGTGATGCTTCCTAAGGCCCACCTGACTTCACGTTCCAGGATGTCTGGCTGTAGGTGAGTGACCACATCATCATGATTATCTGGGTCATGAAGATCTTTTTTGTACAGTTCTTCTGTGTATTCTTGCCACCTCTTTATAATATCTTCTGCTTCTGTTAGGTCCAGAACATTTCTGTCCTTTATTGAGCCCATCCTTGCATGAAATGTTCCCTTGGTATCTCTAATTTTCTTGAAGAGATCTCTAGTCTCTCCCATTCTTTTGTTTTCTTGTATTTCTTTGCACTGATCACTGAGGAAGGCTTTCTTATCTCTTCTTGCTATTCTTTGGAACTCTGCATTCAAACGGGTATATCTTTCCTTTTCTCCTTTGGTTTTCACTTCTCTTCTTTTCACCGCTATTTGTAAGGCCTCCTCAGATAGTCATTTTGCTATTTTGCATTTCTTTTTCTTGGGGATGGTCTTGCTCCCTGTCTCCTGTACAATGCCACGAACCTCCGTCCATAGTTCATCAGGCACTCTATCAGATCTAGTCCCTTAAATCTATTTCTCACTTCCACTGTATAATCATTAGGGATTTGATTTAGGTCATATCTGAATGGTCTAGTGGTTTTCCCTACTTTTTTCAATTTCAGTCTGAATTTGGCAATAATAAGTTCATGATCTGAGCCACAGTCAGCTCCTAGTCTTGTTTTTGCTGACTTCTCCATCTTTGGCTGCAAAGAATATAATCGATCTGATTTCAGTATTGACCATCTGGTGATGTCCTTGTGTAGAGTCTTCTCTTGTGTTGTTGGAAGAGAGTGTTTGCTATGATCAGTGCATTCTCTTGGCAGAACTCTATTAGTCTTTGCCCTGCTTCATTCCGTATTCCAAGGCCAAATTTGCCTGTTACTCTGGTGTTTCTTGACTTCCAACTTTTGTATTCCAGTCCCCTACAATGAAAAGGAAATTTTTTGGGGGTATTAATCCTAGAAGGTCTTGTAGGTCTTCATAGAACTGTTTAACTACAGCTTCTTCAGTGTTACTGGTCAGGGCATAGACTTGGATCACCGTGATATTGAATGGTTTGCCTTGGAAATGAACAGAGATCATTCTGTCATTTTTGAGATTGCATCAAAGTAGTGAATTTCAGACTCTTTTGTTGACTATAATGGCTACTTCATTTCTTCTGAGGGATTCCTGCTTGCAGTAGTAGATATAATGGTCATCTGAGTTAAATTCACCCATTCCAGTCCATTTTAGTTCACTGATTCCTAAAATGTCAATGTTCACTCTTGCCATCTCCTGTTTGACCACTTCCAATTTGCCTTGATTCATGGACCTAACATTCCAGGTTCCTATGCAATATTGCTCTTTACAGCATCGGACCTTGCTTCCATCACCAGTCACATCCACAAATGGGTGTTGTTTTTGCTTTGTCTTCATCTCTTCATTCTTTCTGGAGTTATTTCTTCACTGATCTCCCATAGCATATTGGGAACCTACTGACCTGGGGAGTTCATCTTTCAGTGTCCTATCCTGTCCAGCCTTTTCCTACTGTTCATGGGGTTCTCAAGGCAGGAATACTGATGTAGTTTGCCATTCCCTTCTCCAGTGGACCACATTTTGTCAGAACTCTCCACCATGGACCGTCCGTCTTGGGTGACCCTACATGGCATGGCTCATAGCTTTATTGAGTTAGACAAGGCTGTGGTCCACGTGATCAGATTGGTTAACTTTCTGTGATTGTGGTTTTCAGTCTGTCTGCCCTCTGATGCAGAAGGATAAGAGGCTTACGAAAGCTTCCAGATGGGATAGACTGACTGAAGGGGATACTGGGTCTTGTTCTGATGGGCAGAGCCATACTCGGCAAATCTTTAATTTTTATTGAGGTGCTCGATAAAGATGTATTAAATAAGTCAGTGTAATTCGCTGGTCTTGAAACAAAGAGTCCACCCCTCCCACATTTGTTGGTCAATTGGAGAACTTAAAAGGGCACCATTCTTGTCAGAACGCTTCTAACCTAGCTGGGGGAAGTTCAGGAAGTGAGGAATACACTTCAGCTCTGGGTGGGATGTCGAAACTCAGTTTCAGTCCCTCTTGTGTGTTGTTGGTTGAGTCCAATCTATCTTCTGGGCCTTTGTTGTTCAGTCACTAATTCGCATCTGACTGTTTGTGACCCCATGGACTGCAGCACACCAGGCTTCCCTGTCCTTCACTATTTTCTGGAGTCTGCTGAAACTCATATCCATTGAGTCAGTGATGGCCATCCAACCATCTCATACTCTGTCGCCCCTTTCTCCTCTTGCCCTCAATCTTTCCCTACATCAAGGTCTTTTCCAATGAGTTGGCTCTTTGCATCGGGTGTCCAAAGTATTGGAGCCTCAGCTTCAGTATCAGTCCTTCCAATGAATAGTCAGGTTGATTTCCTTTAGGGATTGACTGGTTTGATCTCCTTGCAGTCCAAGGGACTCTCAAGAGTCTTCTCCCACACCACAATTTGAAAACATCAATTCTTGGGCACTCAGCCTTCGTTATGGTGCAGCTCTCACATCCGTACATGCCTACTGGAAAAACCATTGCTAAGTCGCTTCAGTCATGTCCGACTCTGTGTGACCCCATAGATGGCAGCCCACCAGGCTCCCCCATCCCTGGGATCCTCCAGGCAAGAACACTGGAGTGGGTTGCCATTTCCTTCTCCAATGCATGAAAGTGAAAAGTGAAAGTGAAGTCGCTCAGTCGTGTCCTACTTAGGGACCCCATGGACTGCAGCCTACCAGGCTCCTCCATCCACAGGATTTTCCAGGCAAGAGTACTGGAGTGGGTTGCCATAGGTTTGACTATATGAACATTTCGTTGGCAAAGTGATGTCTCTGGGCCTTGGTTTCCCTTTGATAAAAGGACCTGGTTGGGCCAGGTGTCCTGATGGCCCTATCCAGCTCCAACATCTTGAGAAAACTTAGGGGATTCTAGTAATCCCAGAGGCCTCATCCTGATGAGGAAGGTAGAGAGCATCCATTTTCTTCCCAAAGACTTCCAGACAAGAGAGTCTGGAGTGGCCTGGGTCTCAGGGACAGAAATCTGAATGGGAAGTAGAGGTCAGCCCTGGCCTTTGGGGTCACTCAGGACCAACTCCCCAGCTGCCCTCAGGAGAAGGGCCTCTGTGTGGGGGCAGGAGCAAGTCATCCACGGGACCTTGACGGCCCTGAGGCCATGACCTTCCTGCTCTACCTGGGACATGTTGCTGACCACACAGCAGAGTCATTTCAAAGGCCATTGTTGCTGGCCCTATGGCAAGGGGCACCCCAGGGGAGGGGCTGGGCCATAGGGGACATTAATGGGCTGACCCCTAGAAGGAATTTCAGGGTTGGAATTTTAGGGTTGACATCAAACTGCTCTGTAACAGCTCAGGGAGGGCAGGTCGTCCCAGTGGTGACCTATACTTTGTCCCTGGAATTGCTGAGGGACTCGAATGATCTGCCATTTATATGTTGAACCAGATCACATGCAATGATGCTTGTATCTTCCCCAGCAATCTTTTTTTAAAAATTTATTTATTTTAATTGGAGGCTAATTACTTTACAATACTGTGGTAGTTTTTGCCATACATTGACATGAATCAGCCATGGATATACATGTGTCCCCCATCCTGAACCCCCCTTCCACCTCCCTCCCCATTCCATCCCTCAGGGTCATCCCAGTGCACCAGCCCTGAGCACCCTGTCTCATGCATCGGACCTGGACTGGAGATCTGTTTCACCTATAATAATATACATGTTTCAATGCTATTCTCTCAGATCATCCCACCCTCGCCTTCCAACAGTCTTAAGGCTAAGTTTTTTTCCTTTAACTCATGCTTGGGCTGTACTTCAACTTGTGTTAAGTTACATCTCACCTACGCTCTCTCAACTTTGATAGCTGGAAATGCCAAAGTGTAATATTGTAGTATATGTGTGTCTGTGTGCGTCAAGTCGCTTCAGTCATGTCTGACCTTTGTGACCCAGTGGACTGTAGCCCAGCAGGCTCCTCTGTCCATGGGATTCTCCAGGCAAGAATACTTGAGTAGGTTGCCATGCCCTCCTCCAGAGGATCTTCCCGATTCAGGGATTGAACCTGCATTGGCAGGGGGGTTCTTTACCCCTAGCACCACCCACACAAATACATGTCTGTATGCGTGTATCTATGAAAGAATAATACACAGGCCCTCAGGGCATCTGGGAATATCTGGAGCTACACAGTTTTTTTGTTTTGTTTTTTTAATATTTATTTGTATTTTTATTTTGCTTTGCCGGGTCTTAGTGCTGCAGGATCTTCCATCCTAATTGTGGCATGTGGGATCTTTAGTTGCACCATGGAAACTCATAGTGGCGGCATGCATGCAGGATCTAGTTCCTTGACCAGGGATTGAACCTGGGCCCCTTGCAGTGGGAGCACAGCGTCTCAGTCACTGGACCACCAGGGCAGTCCCAGCCAGTTCTTTGAAGAAGCTCAGGCTATCTTCAGCAAGGTGGCCCCTGCCGCCTATCACGTTTTTTGTCTCTGAATAGCAAGCACAACAATTCACCAAGAAACCCAGAGTCTGCTGTCACTTACCCACACACATAATTCACCAACAAGCCCTGTTGATTCTCTTGCCCTTGTGGCTCTGGGACCCCTCCCACCATCTCTTGCTTAGAGACATGACTGCCTCCTCTGGGCCACTGGCCTCTGCCCTCTGTTTCGGCTGCATCTCTGACCTCTCCCCTCTGGTGTCTGTGGCCCAGCCATTCCAAGACCTCTTGGTTCCCTGAAAATGCCGGGTTCCTTCCTATGTCCGCATTCCTTTGCTTGGAGCTGTGTATTTCTCTAACCAAATTGGATTACTTTTACTGATTCCTCTGGATTCAGAGCAGACATCCCTTCTCGTTGCTATTGTCCACATCCCCCACGTTGTTACATGTGCTAAGTTACTTCAGGCATGTTTAACTCTTTGCAACCCCATGGACTATAGCCTGCCAGGCTCCTCTGTCCATGGGATTTTCCTGGCAAGAATACTGGAGTGGGTTGCCATGCCCTCCTCCAAGGGATCTTCCCGACCCAGGGACCAAATCCGCATCTCAGTGTCTCCTGCATTGGCAGGTGGGTTTTTTTTTTTAACCACTAATGCCCCAGAGTCTTCATTATAATTGGGTCCATGCCTGTATAGGAGTCTATCAGCAGGCATCTCTACAGCTCATCAGCACATATTATTGGGTATAAAACATGTTTCCTCTGTTCCCCCAATATACGTAAGCTGCATAGTGTTTCCTTGATCTTTAGGAGGTAGGGTAGAGTCATAATTAAGACTGTCACTAGGTTTGGATCCTGGCTCTACTGCTATACAAAAGTTGTCAAATGGTCTCAATTTTATCATCTATAGAATGGGCATAAAAATAGTATCGCTCTCAAAGGCTTATGAGAATTAAATGAGAAAACACATAAGTATTTAGAATAGTGTCTGGCACAGAGAAAGTGCTCATGTATTATAACCTATTGTTTTCCTTCTTATTGTGTTTTTGAATTTGATCCTGACAGATCTATTCCTAGAAGTAAGATTACTGAATCAAAGGTGAGAAGGTTTTTATGGCTCTTGAAATGTTTTGACAAATTGCTTCTGAAAAGACTGTGTCACTTTCATTCCCATCAGCAATGTCCAAGCAACAGCTGGTTGCTTTCTCCTGTCTTTCTGCTTAGTATATACTATTGTTCAAAGAGCCGATCTTTGGAGATGAAAACCATGATGGACTCCATCTCTGGCCTTGGGACTCTCCACCTACCCCCTCCCATTTAGCTCAGTCCTCCACTCCCAGCCTAGAAGGCTCTCCCTTGCCTTGAGTGTGCCCTGTGCTGCTTGGCACTGCGTTTTTTTATAATTGTAACTTATCTGTTGCTCTTGTTGTGATCATTGTCATTCTCTCTCCATTTCAAGATGGCAGCCAAGCTTGTTCCCTACCCCTCCTGGGTTTTGTATAGCAAGGTTCTGCGGGACCTG
>SJYT01006516.1:265397-383403 GCA_006410635.1 Cephalophus harveyi | reverse complement strand
ATGGGGCACTCTAACCCGACCACTGGGGCTGCTGGTCAGGAGTTAGGCTTCATTCTTTGTGGAGTCGCAGAGAGCTGCCTCAGGGATCTGGGAAGGCAGGGGCTTTATTTTAGTTTCTTATTGGATTCTATATACCTGGCACAGTGCTGAATGAATGAATGGATCTGTGTTGAAGGCAAGATATTTGTGGATGGCTGTGAGTTGGAAGCCAGGGTTCTGATCAAGGGCCCTGGGTTCAGGGTGGGCCTGCTTTGGAGGGAGTAGAGGAACTGAGCGCTAGAGGAGGGGTCAGAGGAGACACCCAAACCTGGGAGTTCCTGCAGTCATGGAAAGGGGAGAGGAGGGGATGGTGGGACTTGGGCCTGATCCAGCCCTTGACAGGCTTGCCCTCTGGCATTCTAGGCCATGCTGGAGCCCCCTGCAGTCATGGTCCTCGTATTCCAGCCTTGAATCTTCTTACAGGTGGTAGCAGCGTGACGAGAAGGCAAAGGTCCCAGCGGCGTCAATCAGGACCAGTAACTGTGGTGGACGTGACTACTGCCCCCACAGGCTTGGCTGTGTAACAAGTGGCCCCAACACCTCTTTATACCCATGTTAATTTGACTCTAAGCCCCTCATCCTGCCAGGCTGGTGAGGACTTCTGACTTGATTCAGGCTGCTTTTCCTGGTCCGTGGCGGGTACAGGTGCCAGGGGTCTCGGGCTGAGCAAAGTCTCCTGCAGCCCTTACTGCTGCCCACACTTGGGGGTCCCCATGCCTCAAGCAGCCCCAGCCAGTCCTTGGGTGATCTTGGTTACTTCCCCCAGAGGTCCTCTGGGCGGCCTTGGGGTTGCCTCCAGAACTTGCAGACCTCTGTCTTCCTGCCCACTTCCCCTCCCAGACTCTCTGCCCGTCCTGTTCTCCCCTCTTCAGAGACAGCTCTCTCTTACTTCCAGATCATCTAGCAGCATCCACTCATGAGCTGGGCTCTGGTGAGATGTTCTGTAAGCAACTTCTACTGTAGGCCCTGGGTACATGAAAAGTGCAGCAAGAACAAAATGCAGATTAAGATTTCAGTTTCAAATTATCTCGTCATCCCAGCATCAGCCATTCTGGACTTATGTAGGACTTTCCTACATTTGCGCCACTTGATGGAAAGTTCAGCACCCCCTTTCCCCCTAATCTCCTGACTTTACAGAAAAAGGGGGCCTGTTTGTGTGTTTTTTGTTTTGTTTTGATGAGCAGAAGACCGGAGAGAGTCTGAAGCTCCATCTATGGAGATTGAATTCAGCTTGTGCTGCCCAGAACTGTCTAGGAAGCTGTGGGTTGGTTGAAAGGTTTGTAATTAAGTTAATATTGCATTGTCATTTCAGGTTCCCAAACTGGGAGATCTTTAACCCCTCTCCCCTCCAAACCCCACCCCCTCAAATCCACCACTAAATTATAGGCAACACAGCACTGATTTAAAAGAACACTATGAAATCATTCATCAGGCATCAGGCCCAACAAATCTGAGTTGTTTATTTCTAAGTCATTTAATAGCAAATTACATGCTGCATAATGTAAAAAAAAATGCGGCAAGGCTCCATTAAGAATAAATCCAAGTGTCTGCAAGGCCTGTTACAAAAACCCAGGTTTGGCATTCCCCCACTTTCAGTGACTGTGGGCTGAGGCTTTTGGCAAGCGAGAGACTCGGAAAGAGAACCACTGTTTGTGAAACAACCCTGTTACCTTTAATAACCATTTTCTCCTCTTAAGTGCAGCAAAGTATGGAAATATTGCCGTGCTCTTTGGTGCGATTTTCCTACTGCGATTTTTTTTTTCTTGTTAAAAGCCCCAAGAGATTGTATTTCTCTACCTACTTATTTGCTACTGTCAAAAGAGAGCAAAATTCAGGAAGAAAACTCAACTGTCAATCCCCAACAAGTATGCAATTATTTCAGGCTGGTGTTTTAAGCAAAAATGATTTTCATGGCAGAAACTTGCTTCTGTTTTCTGAACAGGGGATTTGAGGGTGGGGGGTATGATTTTGCTTTAAGCTGTTTCACTTTCTCTGGGCATTTCCCAGCAACATCTAACACACAAAGGTGTATTTCCACCCACAGGGCCCCGACATTAGGCTGAATGAAATGTCAGTTTTGGTGCCCTTTTGGACATCCTTTAGTGAGGGGGGAAAAAAACCTCAAGTAATTCCTCTTCTTCCCGTACAAAGACCATCATTCCGGGATGTTATACCGGGTGCTGGGCAGCAAATGACAGAAGGGTTTGGAAGGGAGGAGAAAATAGATGATCCTGTCCCCACCATAATATAGGGAAGATATATAAATGGGAGTAAGTGGTAATGTTCTTGAAAGATAAACAATTGACTGCCTGTCACCAATAATTGATGACTGAGATCCTGAAGAATGTAGCCATGATAAAACAAATACATAGAGAAGTGTACACACGCCCTATTCTCCTGACATATCATTGCCTTCCTCTTTGCAGGAATCTTTGCAGGATCAAATTAGAAGTACTATTTGCTGAAAGGCAATATTCTCCTCTCCAGGCTTTTGAAAGCAGAGCGCCTTTTCTCCTGGGGAGATTTCGTTTGACTTTCATCTTGATATTGAATTTAAGCCTCATATTTTATCAGCCCCTGGCCCACCTGGTGATAACTACTGTCTCATACAGTGGAAGTTTCATTCACCAGAAGGGCTAGGGGCAGACTCATCTGATTACTTGAACTTCAGTACTAATTAACTAAAATCTTTCTCTGATATGAACGGTCTTTGTTGGGGTTCTTCCAAAAGCACATTTGCTGGCTTTGCTGGCTGGCTCTGAGTTAAGGATACCATCGAGAAGAGAATTGAATTCCTGGGGGAAGACAGCTTCCTGCGGTTCTGCATGGCTTAGAGGGCATGCGAAGAGCTGCAGGTGGGAGCTGATATCAGTTCCCTGGGGGGCAGTCAAACTTCCCACCCTAGAGAGCTCTCTGAGAATGACATGTTGGGCTGCCTTGGGAGGTAGATGATGAGTCCCAATTATTGGGGGAAACTGTTGGTGGAGCTGGCTGACCCCTTGGAAGGGCTATTAAGAACTTACCAATGGCATCACTGAATCGCACAACCTTTCAATCTGGTGCTACCAAGACCCACCCATATCCCGTCATCCTGTACCGTACTAGAGCAAGAAGAACTGACTTCCCACAGTCTGCTCCTGAAGGCATTTTTTTGCAGCACTGAAATCATTTTGCTCGCCCATTATGCTTTTGCTGGAAATGCTGGGGAATTCTTGCCCCTGCCTCTGTGGCCCTCAACCAGTGGCTGGTGGCTTTAAGTATCCTGGCCTCTCACTCTTTATTTTTGGTTACGCTGGGTGATGTGTATAAGAGACAGGCTTTTCCTGGTCCGTGGCGGGTACAGGTGCCAGGGGTCTCGGGCTGAGCAAAGTCTCCTGCAGCCCTTACTGCTGCCCACACTTGGGGGTCCCCATGCCTCAAGCAGCCCCAGCCAGTCCTTGGGTGATCTTGGTTACTTCCCCCAGAGGTCCTCTGGGCGGCCTTGGGGTTGCCTCCAGAACTTGCAGACCTCTGTCTTCCTGCCCACTTCCCCTCCCAGACTCTCTGCCCGTCCTGTTCTCCCCTCTTCAGAGACAGCTCTCTCTTACTTCCAGATCATCTAGCAGCATCCACTCATGAGCTGGGCTCTGGTGAGATGTTCTGTAAGCAACTTCTACTGTAGGCCCTGGGTACATGAAAAGTGCAGCAAGAACAAAATGCAGATTAAGATTTCAGTTTCAAATTATCTTGTCATCCCAGCATCAGCCATTCTGGACTTATGTAGGACTTTCCTACATTTGCGCCACTTGATGGAAAATTCAGCACCCTCTTTCCCCCTAATCTCCTGACTTTACAGAAAAAGGGGGCCTGTTTGTGTGTTTTTTGGTTTGTTTTGATGAGCAGAAGACCGGAGAGAGTCTGAAGCTCCATCTATGGAGATTGAATTCAGTTTATGCTGCCCAGAACTGTCTAGGAGGCTGTGGGTTGGTTGAAAGGTTTGTAATTAAGTTAATATTGCATTGTCATTTCAGGTTCCCAAACTAGGAGATCTTTAACCCCTCTCCCCTCCAAACCCCACCCCCTCAAATCCACCACTAAATTATAGGCAACACAGCACTGATTTAAAAGAACACCATGAAATCATTCATCAGGCATCAGGCCCAACAAATCTGAGTTGTTTATTTCTAAGTCATTTAATAGCAAATTACATGCTGCATAATGTAAAAAAAATGCGGCAAGACTCCATTAAGAATAAATCCAAGTGTCTGCAAGGCCTGTTACAAAAACCCAGGTTTGGCATGCCCCCACTTTCAGTGACTGTGGGCTGAGGCTTTTGGCAAGTGAGAGACTCGGAAAGAGAACCACTGTTTGTGAAACAACCCTGTTACCTTTAATAACCATTTTCTCCTCTTAAGTGCAGCAAAGTATGGAAATATTGCCGTGTTCTTTGGTGCGATTTTCCTACTGTGATTTTTTTTTTTCTTGTTAAAAGCCCCAAGAGATTGTATTTCTCTACCTACTTATTTGCTACTGTCAAAAGAGAGCAAAATTCAGGAAGAAAACTCAGCTGTCAATCCCCAACAAGTATGCAATTATTTCAGGCTGGTGTTTTAAGCAAAAATGATTTTCATGGCAGAAACTTGCTTCTGTTTTCTGAACAGGGGATTTGAGGGTGGGGGGTATGATTTTGCTTTAAGCTGTTTCACTTTCTGTGGGCATTTCCCAGCAACATCTAACACACAAAGGTGTATTTCCACCCACAGGGCCCCGACATTAGGCTGAATGAAATGTCAGTTTTGGTGCCCTTTTGGACATCCCTTGGTGAGGGGGGAAAAAAACCTCAAGTAATTCCTCTTCTTCCCGTACAAAGACCATCATTCCGGGATGTTATACCGGGTGCTGGGCAGCAAATGACAGAAGGGTTTGGAAGGGAGGAGAAAATAGATGATCCTGTCCCCACCATAATATAGGGAAGATATATAAATGGGAGTAAGTGGTAATGTTCTTGAAAGATAAACAATTGACTGCCTGTCACCAATAATTGATGACTGAGATCCTGAAGAATGTAGCCATGATAAAACAAATACATAGAGAAGTGTACACACGCCCTATTCTCCTGACATATCATTGCCTTCCTCTTTGCAGGAATCTTTGCAGGATCAAATTAGAAGTACTATTTGCTGAAAGGCAATATTCTCCTCTCCAGGCTTTTGAAAGCAGAGGGCCTTTTCTCCTGGGGAGATTTCGTTTGACTTTCATTTTGATATTGAATTTAAGCCTCATATTTTATCAGCCCCTGGCCCACCTGGTGATAACTACTGTCTCATACAGTGGAAGTTTCATTCACCAGAAGGGCTAGGAGCAGACTCATCTGATTACTTGAACTTCAGTACTAATTAACTAAAATCTTTCTCTGATATGAACGGTCTTTGTTGGGGTTCTTCCAAAAGCACATTTGCTGGCTTTGCTGGCTGGCTCTGAGTTAAGGATACCATCGAGAAGAGAATTGAATTCCTGGGGGAAGACAGCTTCCTGCGGTTCTGCATGGCTTAGAGGGCATGCGAAGAGCAGCAGGTGGGAGCTGATATCAGATCCCTGGGGGGCAGTCAAACTTCCCACCCCAGAGAGCTCTCTGAGAATGACATGTTGGGCTGCCTTGGGAGGTAGATGATGAGTCCCAATTATTGGGGGAAACTGTTGGTGGAGCTGGCTGACCCCTTGGAAGGGCTATTAAGAACTTACCAATGGCATCACTGAATCGCACAACCTTTCAATCTGGTGCTACCAAGACCCACCCATATCCCGTCATCCTGTACCGTACTAGAGCAAGAAGAACTGACTTCCCACAGTCTGCTCCTGAAGGCATTTTTTTGCAGCACTGAAATCATTTTGCTCGCCCATTATGCTTTTGCTGGAAATGCTGGGGAATTCTTGCCCCTGCCTCTGTGGCCCTCAACCAGTGGCTGGTGGCTTTAAGTATCCTGGCCTCTCACTCTTTATTTTTGGTTACGCTGGGTCTTCGTGGCTGGCTCCCGAAAGAGATCAACGCCCCTCACCCCCGACGAGAAGTGCCACCACGTGTCCGAAGAATAACGCCACCGAAGAGGGCCGCCGCTCGTGTCTGAGATCCCACGCGCCCGAAGTCCTGACACCGGGCACCTGAAGAAACGGGGCACCGCACACCCTAGTTCTCAGACCAGGGGCTGAACCTGTGCCCTCTGCCTTGGCAGGCGAATTCTTAACCACTGGACCACCAGGGAGGCCCACCCTCACCCTTCTAACTCTGGGGTTTGTGTCTAACACTGGCTCCCAGAGTTTCCCCAGGGGGATGAAGCCTCAGTCACCTACAGTGGTAGGCGGCTTGAGAAAGCACCACTGACGGGTGAGGGTTAGGGTTAGGGATTAGCCTTCCTCTTGACCTCACGTCCCCCTTCTGCTACTTTTCTGTCCTCTGCTCCCCAGCACGCACTGCCCATCCTTATCACAGGGCCGGCTCCTGGGGGAACCCCAGATGAAAGATAATGATCATCTTTTCCTGACAACAAGAGGGCTCATGGCCTGACAATGGGGCATCTTCAAACTGGCTCAGGTGAACATGGTCTAGAACAAGCAGACACTGGATTGTGAGGGGTTTTCTCAGCCCTGATGAGAAGCAGTTCTCTGATATCTTCTGCCTGCTGTGCCCACGCCTTCAGAGCCCCGCCCCCCGGCCCCGCTGCTCTGCTGCCCCCTGCCACCCGACCTGTGTCGCCGGAGACCATGCCTTGGCTTTGCTTTCTACCGACCTGTGTCCCCCGTGTGCCTCCTCTGCCTCAGGACTGAGGGCCCTGCCCTTGGCATCACAGTCCTTCCAGGTGCCGTGGGCCCACCTCCTGCTCCTGAACATTCCTGAGACCAGTTCCCCGACCTCTCAGGCTTTCTCTTGTGTATTCCTGAGACAGCGGCCACTCTGGCCGTCTGCGATACCGAGGTCACTGCAAGGCCTCAGAGGCACCATTCTGAACGCAGACTTTTATTTTATTTTATTTTATTTTGCTGTATTTTAAGGATAGAAGCAAGAGGAAAATGGGTTAAACACATCCTGGCCTCAACTGGGGTATGAATGCCTTTAGATCCCATCCTCCCTCCCTCTCTCTCTCTCTCTCTCTCTCTTTTTTCTTCTTCATTTAGATTTCATTGTGTTTGCTTCCTTACCTTAAAAACCTAGAATCATGGTTAACTGAAGCTCCCCAGTGTTGAGCACATGTCAGTTACCAAGTTCTAGCTCTGAGAATGTTTCTGTGTTTCTGAATATCACAGGTAATGCTTGACTCTGGGTATTTTCATAGCATGAACAGACCTGAGTCAGCTTCTTGTTCAAGCCTGGGGGAGAAATATTAACACTTACATAGTACATCAACTGTGAATACTGTGCTAAGTTGCAGTTAGCTCTCTGGGCCTCATCCCTAAAATGTTTGGGTGACACATTTCTGGCTGCTTCCGCCTTCTCTCCATACCTTGCTTCCTAGCCAGAGTAGGCCCCGCTCCACTTCTGGCACATCAGCATGGGAGGACCTAGACTGTTGTCTCCTCATGGTTTATGGCCCTTTCAGTTCAGCTCAGTTCAGTTGCTCAGTCGTGTCCGACTCTTTGCGGCCCCATGAATTGCAGCATGTCAGGCCTCCCTGTCCATCACCAACTCCCGGAGTTCACTCAGACTCATGTCCATTGAGTCAGTGATGCCATCCAGCCATCTCATCCTCTGTCGTCCCCTTCTCTTCCTGCCCCCAATCCCTCCCAGCATCAGAGTCTTTTCCAGTGAGTCAACTCTTCTCATGAGGTGGCCAAAGTACTGGGGTTTCAGCTTTAGCATCGTTCCTTCCAAAGAACACCCAGGGCTGATCTTCAGAATGGACTGGTTGGATCTTCTTGCAGCCCAAGGGACTCTCAAGAGTCTTCTCTAACACCACAGTTCAAAAGCATCAATTCTTTGGCGCTCAGCCTTCTTCACAGTCCAACTCTCACATCCATACATGACCACAGGAAAAACCATAGCCTTGACTAGATGGACCTTTGTTGGCAAAGTAATGTCTCTGCTTTTCAATAGGCTATCTAGGTTGGTCATAACTTTTCTTCCAAGGAGTAAGCGTCTTTTAATTTCATGGCTGCAGTGATTTTAGAGCCCCCAAAAATAAAGTCTGACACTGTTTCCACTGTTTCCCCATCTATTTCCCATGAAGCGATGGGACCAGATGCTATGATCTTTGTTTTCTGAATGTTGAGCTTTAAACCAACTTTTTCACTCTCCTCTTTCACTTTCATCAAGAGGCGTTTTAGTTACTCTTCACTTTCTACCATAAGGGTGGTGTCATCTGCATATCTGAGGTTACTGATATTTCTCCCGGCAATCTTGATTCCAGCCTGTGCTTCTTCCAGCCCAGCGTTTTGTAAATGTTCCACCTCATTCTAGTCTGAAGGATTTTCCCTGCTAACTACTTAGTCTCACTGATAGTGTTTGCTTTGCCTGTGCCAGAGTCTTATCCGAGGCCTGGACCTCAGCATATCAGTGCAGCTGTAATAAGCAAGAACTCCCCATTTCTGTTAGTGGGGATGGGGTTTCTCTTTGCTCCCCCTCATCTGCTAGAAAGTGCCCAGTAGGCTGGTTATTTTAAACTTGTGGAAACAGCATTCCTTTAAAATGAACACTGCTGCTGCTGCTGCTAAGTTGCTTCAGTCGTGTCCGACTCTGTGCGATCCCATAGATGGCAGTCCACCAGGATCCCCCGTCCCTGGGATTCTCCAGGCAAGAACACTGGAGTGGGTTGCCATTTCCTTCTCCAATCCATGAAAGTGAAGTCGCTCAGTCCTGTTGGACTCTTACCGACCCCGTGGACTGCAGCCCACCAGGCTCCTCCGTCCATGGGATTTTCCAAGCAAGAGTACTGGAGTGGGGTGCCATTGCCTTCTCCAAAAATGAACACTAAAGAATGTTTAAAAAACTCTCTTAATCTTATCCTTTTCCAAAGCAACACTTTTCACTTTTGCATGTTGTGGTGTCGGGTTGACCCCTGTCCAACACTGACTTTTTCCCTTCACATTGTGCAGAAATGTTTCTCCACATTTCTGCAGAGACTTCACAGCGATTCTTCTAATGACTGCAAAATCTGTGTGCTGGTTTCCTGAACTTCTCCTCTGCTCTTGGTAATTGAGGGGGTTTCCAGTCTTGGGCTCCTGCAACTTATATCTTCATAATGAAAACCTTTTGTTTTCATTTACTTAACTCCTTTAGCATGTAGTCCACAAAAGGAATTATTGGGCCAAAAGGTGGAGATGTGCCTCTGGCTTTTGATAATCTTTCGACATCACTTTCCAAAAAGGGAATCAATGTTCTCTGCCCTCCCCTGGGGCTCCGTGCAGCCTGTTTGAGCCACGTGTGCAGTGTATAAGGATTCCTAACTCTCTCTCTGTCTTCTGTTCAGAGCCTCAAAAATTGCCCCTGTTCTCTTGAGGAAGAATTGGAAATGACATCTTTAACCAAAAAAAAGAAAAAGAAAGACCAAGAAAAAAAAAAACAAACCCACACACTTTACACAAAAAAGACAAACCTGAATCAGAGGCTACCTAACGAAGACCCTACGTGCCCCGCCCCCTGAGGGCTAACAGTGATGGTCAAAATGCACACTTGGGTATTAGGCAATGGCTTGCTGTCTCACTCACATTGTTGTATTAGGTCTTCTAGCATCTAGCCAAGGTTGGTATTTATTATCCCCACTTAAAGATGAGCAAACCAAGGCTCTGAGAGATGAAGTAACTTACCTCAGGTGAAAGGCCTAGTGTCAGAGCCAGCACTGAGTTTTTGTCTACCTTGTTTTATAGGAACAAAAATTGTGATGCCACGGTACTTAAATGTGTATTTGAAGGAAGCATCATGAAGGTCATTGTCAGCTTCAGTGCCTCTTTGAGAAAAGGACTGCGGTTGTGGGGGTGAGACAGTCTGAGGGTTAGCCTGAACTCGATGCAGTCTAGACCTGTAAGCCCAGGTGAAAAAGACTCCTGGGCACAGTGATACAGGGTATGGCTGATAAGAGAAACCCAAGATCAGCTAATAATCTGCAAGTGCTGTAATCTAAGTGAGCCTCTAATTGGGGAAGTTGAAATAGGGGAGTCAAGGAAGTCTTCCTGGAGGAGGTGTTGTTTGGGCTGTGATTCAAAGGATAACAGAATCTAGAAGAAGTGTACAGTGGGAGAGGTGGGGAGACCGTTCCAGCAGGGGAGTAGTGGCTGAACAGGGCCCGTGGCTGGAGAGAGCTGAGCATTTTTGGGAAACTGAAAGAAGGCTCATTGGCAGGAGTGCAGAGCAGGGAGTCTCGGGTCTTCTTGCCTGGTTGCACCAGCTTCCACGGGCAGGAGCGGAGGCCGCAGGTGTGCTCCCCCTCTGAGAGGGGCTCTGGGTGGTGACGGGACCGCAGGCTAAGGGGAGGTCCTTAGGGAGCACGGTAGACATGGTTCCCTGGTTTCCGCAAGCTTCTTTCTGCCTCATTCCAGTTCAGGAGGTTGACAAGCTGTACAGCACATTCTCCAGATTCCCTGACAGCTCTAATTCTGGATGTGAAGCAGGTCCTGTCAATTTTAGATGCAGGTGTAGAAGATTTGGACAGGGGAACAGTGGCAGCAGCCTTCTTCCTGCACTTTCAGGCTGTTTTCTGGTACTAAACAAGGTTCTGGTTTCCGCAAGCTTCTTTCTGCCTCATTCCAGTTCAGGAGGTTGACAAGCTGTACAGCACATTCTCCAGATTCCCTGACAGCTCTAATTCTGGATGTGAAGCAGGTCCTGTCAATTTTAGATGCAGGTGTAGAAGATTTGGACAGGGGAACAGTGGCAGCAGCCTTCTTCCTGCACTTTCAGGCTGTTTTCTGGTACTAAACAAGGTCATGGAGGTGTGAGGATTTCTGCAGCCATACTGCAAAGCCCGTTCCATAGCCTCTTGGTCGTGGAGAGAGTTGTGATGGTAACAGAGGTGGCAGTGGTGGCCTCAGAGAGCACAGGTCCACTGGTGGGCCAGTTCTGCCCGTCTGGGAGTCATTCTTGGAGACCAGTCTAGGAAGGCTGCTCTAGCCCTTCCCGTACATGTACCTAGTTCCTGGTCTTGAATCCTTTCCTGTTAAAATGTTCTAGGGATGCTACTGATGCTTCCCCCCCACCATCACCTCGGTTCGCCTACAGTTGTGACAGTTCCCAGTTGCCCTCCTGTGTGCCCGCGTGTCAAAGTGTTCTCTGATTGCGGGTTTTTTCCACCACCTGGAATTCACTCTGCTAAAGGCAGGGACAATCCAGGGGGTCAAGGTGAGAATGTCCACGGATTTATTTCAGCCACTGGGGGATGGGATGTTGTGAGTGTCCAGCTTTCTGTCCTGTGGGGAAATTCCAGGACATGGTCCACGTGATTTCTCAGAGTGTCTTCAGTGAGGCTGAGCCTCAGTTGCCCACAGCAGTAACCCACTCACGAATGATTTTCTTACTCTATCCTTTCATGCTTTGCCCACTTCCTTACTTGCATTTCCTGGGATCATCTTCTGAACAAACCACCTGTACCGAACTGTAGTGTTGGAGAAGACTCTTGGGAGACCCTTGGATTGCAAGGAGATCCAACCAGTCCATCCTAATGGAAATCAGTCCTGAATATTCATTGGAAGGACTGATGCTGAAGTTGAAGCTCCAATACTTTGGCCACCTGATGTGAAGAACTGACTCATTGGAAAAGACCTTGGTGCTGGGAAAGATTGAAGGCAGGAGGAGAAGGGGATGACAGGATGAGATGGCTGGATGGCATCACTGACTCAATGAACATGAGTTTGAGTAAACTCCAGGAGTGGTGATAGACAAGGAGGCCTGGTGTGCTAGTCCATGGGGTCCAAAAGAGTCGGACATGACTGAGTGACTGAGCTGAACTGAACCTCAACCCTTGCCCCAGGGTCTCCTTTGGGGGAGCTCAAAGAAAGACAATAAATGCCTTAGAAGTTTCTGTTTTTGTGTGCGTTCCAAATCTGGCTAGGACAGAGAGACACAAAAGACTGGTTTAGAGATAAAAGTATGGCTGTTTTTTAACTAAGTCAAACATACTCCAGGCAATCGCTTACTGTGCTTTGAATTCATATCCCGAGGCTTTTAACCTTTTAGTCACAAGAGTGATTTCCCTACACATTAAAATAAATTACTAAAGTTGCATCTTTGTCAGTCCATCCATCCATCCATCTTTCCAGCCAGCAATCATTTATCAGACCTCTGCTTGCGTCCAGTGTTGTGCTGGAGGCTGAGGATAGAGAAACTAATCAGGCTTCCTGCCTGCAAATTACTTACTGTGATCATCCTACGGGCAAATGTAGTTCTGCCATATTGAGTGCCACTCTGATTTCTGCACATAATGCATTTAGCATGACCATATAAACTCAATACTAATGCCAACTAGTGGTCTTATCATGTGAACATACTAATCAGAACATTTTCATCTCTCCCGAAAAGTGTCTCCAACATTCAGACTGTGTCTGTATTTTATTAAAATGCCCTGTATTAAGACACTGCTTCCAAGGAACTAAATTTAGTTTGAGAAACTGCTCTCAATTTTGGAGTCATTAAATGTAGCCTTTGTGTGTATGTGCATATGACAGAGAAAAATTACAGCCAGCAGTGTCTATATTGAAAATCCTGCATTAGATTGTCATCAGTTGCTAATAATACATCATAATTATTCTTATAGGGTTAAGCTTTTCTCTTTCTTCCTCCACCTGCCTTGCCGAGATAACCTCTAAGGATGTCCTGGAAGATGGTGGGGCTGAAATTCTAAAGCTTTCATGGCAGCTGAGCTCTCCATGCAATTCATTATGTTAGAAAGATGGGGAGGAGAGAGTTGTCTGCAAAGATAATGACTGTGCGATTTCCAGTCCATTCTCTTTGCAGCCGGATCTTGGAAGCAGCCCATGGACCAGTTTCATCAAGCAGACCTTGCTCATCTCTCATCCTTCTACACTGGGAAAGAGATTGTGTCTGGCTCAAGCTAGAGTAGGCTGAAACCCTGGGCCAGTTTGGGGGGAATGGAATAAGGAAATAGAGTGGGGTTCATTCCCAAAGAGCTTGATTCTAGGGATCTTAGGTGCAGTTCTGGCTGACATCAGTGTCAAAAGGGCTCCCTCCAGAGGGTGGGCAGGGAACAGGAGATTGACTCCCAACCCAGGCCACAGTTCTGTGCTTTGTCTGTATCCCCAGCTAAATGTTTGTTGTCTCACTGAGAAAGCACTGGTACAGAATTACATGCAGCAAGGAAATCAGCCAAGCGTGGTTCCCGTGGGAAATAAAGTCGCGTTCTTCTTCAGTACCTGCCTATGGAATGAGATTCTCTGTAGGAGAATCCTAGCAGCGTCCATGTTGGACTATCTCTGGAGAGGAAGATCTCCTGTGTTTGTGGCAGACATCCCCAGCATTTCCCGCAAAGGTCAGAAAACTTCCGGGGACGGGGGATGCTACTGTTGCTGCATCTTGCAGAATAGATTAAAACCAGCAAAATCCAGTGTGGCCCCCCACAGAAGCCAAGCCAAGCCTTAAACACAAAGGTGGTGGTTTCCTCTAACTAGAAGGCGGCAGGAATCACACTTGCAGTGTCTGCTGGGCAGGTTTTCATTCACACTTTCAAGGCTGTTTCATTTTCCTTCCCAGCCCTCCTTCCTTTGTCCTCTTTCTATTTGTCACTAGTGTGCCCTTGGCAGGTTCTCAAGGTTATGGTCACTGTAGAAAGATTGACTTTGCCTGATTATAGTAAGGAAAAGGGAACACTGAAAAATTAGAGAATAGCATAATAGCAAAAATTAGAAGACATTAAATTATTATAAGTATTCGACATCATCTTTGTGCTCCTCTCCCTCAAAAAAAAAAAAAAATGAGAGCACAGGTCCACTGGTGGGCCAGTTCTGCCCGTCTGGGAGTCATTCTTGGAGACCAGTCTAGGAAGGCTGCTCTAGCCCTTCCCGTACATGTACCTAGTTCCTGGTCTTGAATCCTTTCCTGTTAAAATGTTCTAGGGATGCTACTGATGCTTCCCCCCCACCATCACCTCGGTTCGCCTACAGTTGTGACAGTTCCCAGTTGCCCTCCTGTGTGCCCGCGTGTCAAAGTGTTCTCTGATTGCGGGTTTTTTCCACCACCTGGAATTCACTCTGCTAAAGGCAGGGACAATCCAGGGGGTCAAGGTGAGAATGTCCACGGATTTATTTCAGCCACTGGGGGATGGGATGTTGTGAGTGTCCAGCTTTCTGTCCTGTGGGGAAATTCCAGGACATGGTCCACGTGATTTCTCAGAGTGTCTTCAGTGAGGCTGAGCCTCAGTTGCCCACAGCAGTAACCCACTCACGAATGATTTTCTTACTCTATCCTTTCATGCTTTGCCCACTTCCTTACTTGCATTTCCTGGGATCATCTTCTGAACAAACCACCTGTACCGAACTGTAGTGTTGGAGAAGACTCTTGGGAGACCCTGGGATTGCAAGGAGATCCAACCAGTCCATCCTAATGGAAATCAGTCCTGAATATTCATTGGAAGGACTGATGCTGAAGTTGAAGCTCCAATACTTTGGCCACCTGATGTGAAGAACTGACTCATTGGAAAAGACCTTGGTGCTGGGAAAGATTGAAGGCAGGAGGAGAAGGGGATGACAGGATGAGATGGCTGGATGGCATCACTGACTCAATGAACATGAGTTTGAGTAAACTCCAGGAGTTGGTGATAGACAAGGAGGCCTGGTGTGCTAGTCCATGGGGTCCAAAAGAGTCGGACATGACTGAGTGACTGAGCTGAACTGAACCTCAACCCTTGCCCCAGGGTCTCCTTTGGGGGAGCTCAAAGAAAGACAATAAATGCCTTAGAAGTTTCTGTTTTTGTGTGCGTTCCAAATCTGGCTAGGACAGAGAGACACAAAAGACTGGTTTAGAGATAAAAGTATGGCTGTTTTTTAACTAAGTCAAACATACTCCAGGCAATCGCTTACTGTGCTTTGAATTCATATCCCGAGGCTTTTAACCTTTTAGTCACAAGAGTGATTTCCCTACACATTAAAATAAATTACTAAAGTTGCATCTTTGTCAGTCCATCCATCCATCCATCTTTCCAGCCAGCAATCATTTATCAGACCTCTGCTTGCGTCCAGTGTTGTGCTGGAGGCTGAGGATAGAGAAACTAATCAGGCTTCCTGCCTGCAAATTACTTACTGTGATCATCCTACGGGCAAATGTAGTTCTGCCATATTGAGTGCCACTCTGATTTCTGCACATAATGCATTTAGCATGACCATATAAACTCAATACTAATGCCAACTAGTGGTCTTATCATGTGAACATACTAATCAGAACATTTTCATCTCTCCCGAAAAGTGTCTCCAACATTCAGACTGTGTCTGTATTTTATTAAAATGCCCTGTATTAAGACACTGCTTCCAAGGAACTAAATTTAGTTTGAGAAACTGCTCTCAATTTTGGAGTCATTAAATGTAGCCTTTGTGTGTATGTGCATATGACAGAGAAAAATTACAGCCAGCAGTGTCTATATTGAAAATCCTGCATTAGATTGTCATCAGTTGCTAATAATACATCATAATTATTCTTATAGGGTTAAGCTTTTCTCTTTCTTCCTCCACCTGCCTTGCCGAGATAACCTCTAAGGATGTCCTGGAAGATGGTGGGGCTGAAATTCTAAAGCTTTCATGGCAGCTGAGCTCTCCATGCAATTCATTATGTTAGAAAGATGGGGAGGAGAGAGTTGTCTGCAAAGATAATGACTGTGCGATTTCCAGTCCATTCTCTTTGCAGCCGGATCTTGGAAGCAGCCCATGGACCAGTTTCATCAAGCAGACCTTGCTCATCTCTCATCCTTCTACACTGGGAAAGAGATTGTGTCTGGCTCAAGCTAGAGTAGGCTGAAACCCTGGGCCAGTTTGGGGGGAATGGAATAAGGAAATAGAGTGGGGTTCATTCCCAAAGAGCTTGATTCTAGGGATCTTAGGTGCAGTTCTGGCTGACATCAGTGTCAAAAGGGCTCCCTCCAGAGGGTGGGCAGGGAACAGGAGATTGACTCCCAACCCAGGCCACAGTTCTGTGCTTTGTCTGTATCCCCAGCTAAATGTTTGTTGTCTCACTGAGAAAGCACTGGTACAGAATTACATGCAGCAAGGAAATCAGCCAAGCGTGGTTCCCGTGGGAAATAAAGTCGCGTTCTTCTTCAGTACCTGCCTATGGAATGAGATTCTCTGTAGGAGAATCCTAGCAGCGTCCATGTTGGACTATCTCTGGAGAGGAAGATCTCCTGTGTTTGTGGCAGACATCCCCAGCATTTCCCGCAAAGGTCAGAAAACTTCCGGGGACGGGGGATGCTACTGTTGCTGCATCTTGCAGAATAGATTAAAACCAGCAAAATCCAGTGTGGCCCCCCACAGAAGCCAAGCCAAGCCTTAAACACAAAGGTGGTGGTTTCCTCTAACTAGAAGGCGGCAGGAATCACACTTGCAGTGTCTGCTGGGCAGGTTTTCATTCACACTTTCAAGGCTGTTTCATTTTCCTTCCCAGCCCTCCTTCCTTTGTCCTCTTTCTATTTGTCACTAGTGTGCCCTTGGCAGGTTCTCAAGGTTATGGTCACTGTAGAAAGATTGACTTTGCCTGATTATAGTAAGGAAAAGGGAACACTGAAAAATTAGAGAATAGCATAATAGCAAAAATTAGAAGACATTAAATTATTATAAGTATTCGACATCATCTTTGTGCTCCTCTCCCTCAAAAAAAAAAAAAAAAAAATCCTTTATTTGCTCTGTTGGCCAATGGCAGAGATAGTTAGCTGGCCTGCTAAATCAAGTCTCTACTTTCTTCTACAGTAAGAAGAAAAGCAATTTTAATTGAGCACAAAGCTACTTGGAATAAAACTAGACTTTTCTGGCCTTCCTTATAGCTAAGTGTGGCCATGTGACTAAATTCTAATCATTTATATCCAAGCAGAAGTGGTGTTCCTTTATTGGAAATGTATTTAGCATGCATTTTCTTCAGTCAGTGGCTTTCTTAACAGTGTTTTTCAAAAGGGCAGAAGTATTTAATTTTGATGAAATGGAAGAGATGAATATCCTTTTTAATGGCTTACAATTTTTGTGTGCTCTTTAATAACTCTCTCCACCTCAGATTTGTGAAGCTGTTCTCAAATGATTTCTTCTAGAAGTTTTACAATGCTAGCTTTTATGTTAGAGTCTGTGACCCATCTTAAACTGATTTTTGCATATGGGATAAGGTAGGGGTGGAGGTTCATTTTTTTTTTTCACCAGGTGGATGCCTAGTTGTACCAGCATAATAATTTGTTGAAAAGACACCCCCGTCCATACACACATAAGGAACTGTCTTAGGGTTCTGGCAAAAGTAAGTTGTTAGTATATATTTGGGTCTAGTTCTGAATTTCAATTTTGTTCCATTCTTATTTTTGTCTTTATGCAAATCCCACACTATCTTGATTGTTGTGGCTTTATCTGAAACAAGGACTGTGAGTTCTCCAAAAATTTTTTCCAAAATTGCGTTGACTAGTTTAAGTCCTTCATATTTATTTCTGTGTAAATTTTAGAGTCAGTTTTTAAATTTCTACAGAAATGGAATTTTTTACTAGGATTCTTTTGAATCTGGGAAGAATTGATATCTTAATAATACTAAATGTTTATAATCCATGAACACAGTATGTCATTCCATTTTTTAGGTCTTTTTAAACTTCTCTCAGCAATGTTTGTAATTTTCAGTGAAGGAGTTCTGCATGTCTTTTGTTAAATTTGCCTCTAAGTATTTTTAAAATGCTATTGCAGATGTTATTCTTTTAAAATTTTCATTTTAAACATTATATGCTGCCAGTGTGTAGAAATTCAACTAATTTTTTGTATATTTTCCTTGTATCCTATGATGTTGTTAAATCTACTAGTGTTCATATATTTTCTATTTCATTGTTGGTCATCTGGGTCATGAAGATCTTTTTTGTACAGTTCTCCTGTGTATTCTTGCCACTTCTTCTTAATATCTTCTGCTTCTGTTAGGTCCATACCATTTCTGTCCTTTATTGTGCTCATCTTTGCATGAAATGTTCCCTGGGTATCTCTAATTTTCTTGAAGAGATCTGTAGTTCTTTCCCATTCTATTATTTTCCTCTATTTCTTTGCATTGATTTATTCTTTGGAACTCTGCATTCAAATGGGTATATCTTTCCTTTTCTCCTTTGCCTTTCGATTCTCTTCTTTTCATAGCTATTTGTAAGGCCTGTCAGACAAGCATTTTACCTTTTTGCATTTGTTTTTCTTGGGGATGGTCTTGATCCCTGCTTCCTGTACAATGTCAGGAACCTCCATCCATAGTTCTTCAGGCCCTCTGTCAGACCTAATCCCTGTCTCTTATACACATCTAGATGTGTATAAGAGACAGGCTTAGAAGAGTGCTGCTTAATTTCCCAGATATTTAGAGGTTTTCTAGATTTTTAAGTTACTGACTTCTAATTTAACTACCTTTTGTCACAGAACCATATTCTGAATTATTTTCAAAGTTTAAAAAATTTTGAGACTTGTATCACAGTTTAGTACATTTCGTAAATGTCATTAGGTCAAGCTGGTTGGTAGTGTTATTCAGATTTTCTATATTTCTACTTATACTTTGTCTATTTCTATGAATTCCTGAGAAGGTAATGCTAAAATATACTTTTGTGGTTATAGATTTGTCTGTATCTCCCTTTTCTGATTTCTGCCATGTGCGTTTTGAAATTATGTTGCATATTCATTGAAGATAGTTTTGCATTTTTATTGAATTGACCCTTTTATCATTATGAATTTTTAATTTATCTCTGGTAATTTTTAAATCATAAGGTCTACTTTGCCTAGTAATGCTATAGCCACCTAAGCGTCTTATGATTAGTTTTTGGTCTATTTTTCTCCATCCTTTTACATGTGGTGTGTGCGTCACTCAGTGGTGCCTGACTTTTGTGACCCCATGGACTGTAGCCTGCCAGGCACTTCGGTCCATGGGATTCTCCAGGCAAGGATACTGGAGTGGGTGGCCATTTCCTGCTCCAGGGGATCTTCTTGACCCAGGAATCGAACCTGGATCTCCTGCATTGCAGGAGGACTTTTTACCAACTGAGCTATGAGGGACGGCCAAAGGATTTAATCTTTGTAGTTAAAGTGTGTCTCCTGAGTAGGCAGCAGATAGTTTGGTCTTGCTTTTGTATCTAGTCTAACAATCTCTAGTTTTTAATAGGAGTGTTTAATCCATTTACATGTGATATAAATTATTGATATGGTTGTGCTTATCTTCCTGTAGGGCTTCCCTCGTGGCTTAGCAGTAAAGAATCTGCCTGCCAGTGCAGGAGATGCAGGTTCGATTCCTAAGTCGGGAAGATCCCCTGGTGAAAGAAATGGCAATGGACTCCAGTATTCTTCCCTGAGAAATCCCACGGACAGAGGAGGCTGGAGGACTACAGTCCAGGGTCACAGAGACTCGGACACGACTGACGGACGACTGACAACAGCGGCGAATCTTTCTGTTATTTGTTTTCTATTTGGTTCACCTGTTCTTTATTCCTTTTCTCCCTGTTTTTTTTTTTTTTTTTGTTTAGCATGTACTTCTTTCATTTTTATTCATTCATTTGTTTGGCTGCACTGGGTCTTAGTTGCAGCATTGAGGATCTTTACCTATAACATGTGAACTCACGGCTGTGGCATTCGGGATCTAGTTCTCTGATCAAGGATTGAACCCAAGCCCCTTGTACTGGGGACATGGAGTCTTAGCCATTGGACCACCAGGGAAGTCCCTCATGTTTTATATCTCCTGTTGGATTTTCAGCTGTCTCTCTTTATACTTTTGTAATGGTTTCTCTAGGGATTAAATATACATTCTTAGTTTATCATCAGTTTGGTTGCTCAGTCGTGCCTGACTCTTTGTGACCCCATGGACTGCAACATGCCAGGCTTCCCTTTTTCCATCACCAACTCCCAGAGCCTGCTCAAACTCATGTCCATCCTGTTGGTGATTCCATCCAACCATCTTATCCTCTGTCGCCCCCTTCTCCTCCTGCCTTCAATCTTTCCCAGCATCAGGGTCTTTTCCAATGAGTCAGTTCTTCACATCAGGTGGCCAAAGTATTGGTGTTTCAGCTTCAGTGTCAGTCCTTCCAATGAATATTCAGGATTGATCTCCTTTAGAATGGACTGGTTGGATCTCCTTGCAGTCCAAGGGACTCTCAAGAGTCTTCTCCAACACCACAGTTCAAAAGCATCAATTCTTCGGTGCTCAGCTTGCTTTATAGTCCAACTCTCACATCCATAACATGACTACTGCAAAAGCCATAGCTTTGACTAGATGGACCTTTGTTGACAAAGTAACATCTCTGCTTTTTAATATGCTATCTAGGTTGGTCAAGGAGCAAGCATCTTTTAGTTTCATGGCTACAGTCACCATCTGCAGTGATTTTGGAGCCCAAGAAAATAAAGTCTGTCACTGTTTCCATTGATTCCCCATCTATATGCCATGAAGTATTGGATCTTAGCTTTCTGAATGTTGAGTTTTAAGCCAACTTTTTCACTCTCCTCTTTCACTTTTATCAAGAGGCTCTTTAGCTCTTCGGTTTCTGCCATAAGGGTGGTGTCATCTGCATATCTGAGGTTATTGATATTTCTCCCGGCAATCTTGATTCCAGCTTGTGCTTCATCCAGCCCAGCATTTCGCACGATGTACTCTGCATAGAAGTTAAATAAGCAGGGTGACAATATACAGCCTTGATGTACTCCTTTCCCAATTTGGAACCAGTCTGTTGTTCCGTGTCCAGTTCTAGCTGTTGCTTCCTGACCTGCATACAGATTTCTAAGGAGGCAGTTAAGGTGGTCTGGTATTCCTGTCTCTTGAAGAATTTTCCACAGTTTGTTGTGATCCATACAGTCAAAGGCTTTGGCGTAGTCAATAAAGCAGATGTTTTTCTGGAACTTTCTTGCTTTTTCCACGATCCAGTGGATGTTAGCAACTTGATCTCTGGTTCCTCTGCCTTTTCTAAAACCAGCTTGAACATCTGGAAGTTCATGGTTCACATACTGTTGAAGCTTGGCTTGGAGAATTTTGAGTATTACTTTGCTAGTGTGTGAAATGAGTGCAATTGTGTAGTAGTTTGAACATTCTTTGGCATTGCTTTTCTTAGGGATTGGAATGAAAACTGACCTTTTCCAGTCCTGTGGTCACTGCTGAGTTTTCCAGATTTGCTGGCATTTTGAGTGCAGCACTTTCACAGCATCATCTTTTAAGATTTGAAATAGCTCAACTGGAATTCCATCACCTCCACTAGCTTTGTTCGTAGCGATGCTTTCTAAGGCCCACTTGACTTCACATTCCAGGATGTCTGGCTCTAGGTGAGTGACCACACCATCGTGGTCATCTGGGTCATGAAGATCTTTTTTGTACAGTTCTCCTGTGTATTCTTGCCACCTCTTCTTAATATCTTCTGCTTCTGTTAGGTCCATACCATTTCTGTCCTTTATTGTGCTCATCTTTGCATGAAATGTTCCCTGGGTATCTCTAATTTTCTTGAAGAGATCTGTAGTTCTTTCCCATTCTATTATTTTCCTCTATTTCTTTGCATTGATTTATTCTTTGGAACTCTGCATTCAAATGGGTATATCTTTCCTTTTCTCCTTTGCCTTTCGATTCTCTTCTTTTCATAGCTATTTGTAAGGCCTGTCAGACAAGCATTTTACCTTTTTGCATTTGTTTTTCTTGGGGATGGTCTTGATCCCTGCTTCCTGTACAATGTCAGGAACCTCCATCCATAGTTCTTCAGGCCCTCTGTCAGACCTAATCCCTTGTCTCTATTTGTCACTTCCACTGTATAATCATAAAGGATCTGATTTAGGTCATACCTGAATGGTCCAGTGGTTTTCCCTACTTTCTTCAATTTAAGTCTGAACTTGGCAATAAGGAGTTCATGGTCTGAGCCACAGTCAGCTCCCAGTCTTGTTTTTGCTGACTGTATAATTTATCATAGCCCACCTGAAATTCATGAATAATATAAGAACCTTTACTCCTCTCCCAATATGTGCTGTCATTGTCATATTTCACCTTTACATACACTTTAAATCCTACAATGTATTGTTTTTTAACTTTTTTCCTTTTATCTTGAAATAGCCTATATATTCAGTCACCATATTAATCTCTTCTTTTAGCCTAATATATTTGTAAGAGTTGATTAAAATTTCTTATCTGTCAATCCATTAACTAGTATTTGTCTGTGGATCTGTTTCTATTGACTGATTTTCCTGACTTTTCGTTACACGTTCTAGCTTCTTTGCATGTTTCATAATCTTTTTTGTTTGGAGAGTAAAGTATAATATTTTTGCTTTGTTTTCCAGAACAGGCAAACCCACTCCTCTGTCTTGCAGATGGTGTGAGAGACTGAATCCGTCATTCCTCCTTGAGTCTGTTTGGGCTGCAGCCTTAATTAGATCGACAGTTTACCTGTTTTAAGGTAAACTCTCATTTGTCTTCCAGCTTTTCTCTCTGGTCAGTATTTGAATTGGGAGAAGGTTGGATTAGAGCTTCAGATATTTTTGGTTTTGTGCATTCAGCGAACTCCTCAGGGCCCCCACATCCAGCCACCGTGATCATCATGAAGCTGAGTAGACTAAGAGATTTGTCTCTGCTCACTTGCCCTTTCTTCAAGACTCCTTCCTTCTTTGGCAACGACTTTGACAGAGCAGCATTGCTGGGCTGAGTAATTTATTTTTGCGCTTGGGATTCTTTCAGATTCCTGCCAGAATTCTTTCAGATGTCCTCCTGCCAGCCTGCACACAGTCTGTGGCAGCTCTGTACCTTGTCAGTTTGGCTGAACGGGAACTATGTTTCCGAGAATTTCCTTCTCTGTACTTCTAGGTTAGTTGAGGCCCCAAGAGACATTTTGCACAAGATCTGGCAGATAGAAGTGAAGCTGAAGGTCCACTGTTGGACATTCGGAAGGTCAGCGAGAACAATGGGAACGCTTACCTTGATGGCCAGCTCTCTAGCTCCCTGGAGAGCCTACACTTCTTCTCTGATTGTAGGTCAGCTGCACTTCTGAGGCAAAGGCTGTTGGCTTTTCCTATAAATCATCCAGAGCATTCAGATTGGAAACTTTGAGTGACAGCTGTGGATTCCAATTTGTCCTCATAAGTTTCAGTTCATCCTTGTGATCCTAATTTGTCCTTTCCTTTGTCCACATTCAATTTTCCTTTCTGGCTGCCAGTTGGGCTGACCTCTGGTGATTTAAGGCTTAATACTAGTTACAGAGGCAACAGCCTGTGAGTCTGCTTCACCAGGTCCCCAGCTTTCAAACTCATGAAATTAATCCTTGTTTCTCTGATAGTAGTTTTGTTTCTCTAATCAACCCTGACAGCTACACAGGCAGCGAAGACTGAGCTGGTCTCTCCTCATTCCTGAACCATTTCTCCCCTCCGTGTTGCCACATGTGCCCAGATCGGTTGCCCATCCTTTCTCAGGCAGGGCAGTTGCTGTGGCCCTCTGCTCACCTATGAATGGGTTTTTGGAATTCAGTTCATCAAGGCTTCCTTCTACTCTTTGCTAGACCTGTTGAGAAAGATTTTAAGTTTTGTCCAGATTTTTCTTGTTGTTACCATGGTGTCAAAAGTCTTTTACATTCTTACATCCAAATAAGCTTTACAAAGCTGTGGCTTTCGCAGTAGTCATGTATGCATGTGAAAGTTGGACCATAAGGAAAGCTGAGTGCTGAAGAATTGATGCTTTCACGTTGTGGTGCTGAAGAAGACCCTTGAGAGTTCCTTGGACTTCAAGGAGATGTCAATCCTGAAGGAAATCAACACTGAATATTTATCGGAAAGACTGATGTTGAAGCTCTAATACTTTGGCCACCTGATGCAAAGAGCTGACTCACTGGAAAAGACCCTAATGCTGGGAAAGATTGAGGGCAGGAGGAGAAGCGGATGGCAGAGGATGAGGTGATTAGATAGCATCACCAGCTCAAGGGACATGATTTGGAGCAAATTTGGGGAGATAGTGAAGGACATGGGAGCCTGGTATGCTGCGGTCCACGGGGTCGCAGAGTCAGACATTCCTTAGTGACTGAACAATAATAACAAGAGCATCCAAAATGTCAGCAAAATCCTGGAAAATGTCCTTAAAGGGTGGATTTAGGCCCATCTCATCCCTTTTCTCCTTTCTGGGCTGGGAACACACGATGCCCCTGCTACAGCAGCCGTCTTGGACCTGATAGCAGAGTGCACGCCCAGCTGTGATACAAAGCCTAGTGGGAGGAATAGGGGGACTGTAGTACAAACCTTGGGCAGCTGACTTCCAGAACTTTGATATGGGAAACTGAGACCTGGGATACTTATGATACTTATTATTTTTATTTTTTCCCCCCTTTTTTAAAAAAGTATTTATTTGTCTGCACCAGGTCTTAGTTGCAGCATGCAGGATCTTCGATCTTGGTTGTGGCACATGGGATCTAGTTCCCTGACCAGGGATTGAACCTGGGCCCTCTACATTGGGAGTCCAGGGTCTTAGCCACTGGACTACCAGGGAAGTCCCTAGTTTTCTGATTCATGCAGCCAAATTTGTTTCCAGAGACTAGAATACCTTCTGGGATTTTGTGAGGCTACTCAGGATGGGTAGTGAAGAGGAGAATGATAGAAGGTGGAAGCAAGCCAGGAGGTGGTGCAGAAGACAGGCCAGTTGGGAAGGGGATGGAAAGTAAAGATAACATGTCTAAAGGCAGGGTGGCTGATGCAGAAGACAGGCTACGAGGTGTGCTGGAGAAAATGTACATTGTTTTTTAAAGAAGCCCATAATGCACAAGACAGCAGCCCCCTCACCATGACAAAGGATTATCCAGGATGAGTTGGTGATACCCTGACAACCTCACCAGGAAAGCAAACGGAGCTCTGTCGGGTCTGTGCTACCAGAGAGGCACCACACACACAGACTCAGCACAAGTCCTTCCAGTTACAGCTTCAGTCCATCTCTGATCTCATCCTTCAATCACATCCTCATCGTTTCCCCACTGTCCCCCATTCTCAAGTGTGGAACTATAAAGCCTAGAGCTTTCCAAACTGTGACATGCATGTGAAGCATCCAACGATCTTGTGAACTTGCAGATTCCGGTTCGGGGAGTCTGGGATGCGGTTGGAGATTCTGCATCTCTGACATCCTGAGTGATGCGGTTGCTGCTGGTCCCCACGCCAGATATGAGTAACAGCAAGACCATGTGTTGCTCTTCCTCTGATGAATGTTTACTTCCTGCATGTGGCTTTCCTTATGTAATCACATCACTGACATGCTGGGGGCGGCCTGTTTTGTCACTGGGATACCCTGGAGAGGGACTGCGAGTTCAGTCTCAGCTGGACCCCTCTGCTCCGCTGGCCGCATTCCAACTTGGCTTGTCTCCTCTTGAGGTTGTAAGAATGTAAATAGAAAGCCCAGGAGATTTGATGCAGTAATGCTGGCCAGTTCCTGTGAGTTATTCTGTCAGTTTTCCCCAACAGCTCCTCTGAATGGACTCACATATTTCATCTCTACTAACTAAGCCTAAGAAATTTTCCTCCTAAAATAAAACTTTTAATTTTGATGAATAGTACTCAACTCTCCCACAAATAACAGTATTTCTAAAATTTCGTTAAATCTCTATAAAATAGAAGGTGACGGCAGCACCCTTAGCTCGTGATCAGTATTCCCTGTTAACCAACACCAGCAAGTTACTCAACTGTCTGAGCTTCACTTTATGCACATGAAAAATGGAGCTAGTAATTCCTACTTTGCAGTGTGGTAGGCATTACCTACAATCATGCTCTCTTCCTCTTGCTGTCTGATCTGGCTTAATCAGATATGGTAAGATGACAGACATGGAAACTTAATTGCCTTAAAAGAAGAGTTTATTACCCACAGTTCCCCAAGGCAGGAGACACACCATGCTCTGCAGGGTCACCTGGGGAAGCACCTGGGTATGTCAGGAGTGAAGAAGGGAAGAGAGGGCACGGCCAGAGCCTTTGCTGAGGTTTCCATGGGAAGGAATGGGCAGACGTGGCTGGCCACTTTGAACAAGTTTAGGATTGTATTATGGCTGGCTTCCCTGGTAGTTCAGTTAGTAAAGAATCCGCCTGCAATGCACGAGTCTGGGGTTCATTCCCTGGGTTGGGAAGATCCCCTAAAGAAAGCAATGGCAATCCACTCCATTGCCTGGACAATCCTGTGGACAGAGCAGCCTGGTGAGCTACAGTCCTTGAGGTCACAAAGAGTCGGACCTGACTTAGTGTATAAACCACCACCAGGATTGTATCGTCTGAATAATGTGAGTGGGCTCTGGGCTATAACGGTAGTCTCTGTATGTCTGGCACCTGGTCTGGGGGTGATTTAGGACAGGGGAAACATCAGCGTGGTATGAGAAAATTATATAAAGGAGGGGGCAGAGGTATGGGCTTTGGGTTGGTTGGTTAGCATAGAATGGCATACTGGAGGCAAGTTTTTCACTGTCTTTAGGAATTAGCCAGGCCTGGGAGGGTCAGTCTCTATCCCTTACAATGCTTTATAAAGCATTATAAAATACAGAAAATAAAAAATAAAAACCTGATTAATACGTGGTGTCAAGCATGGCCTTGGTCGTTAGCACCCCTTCCCTAGCACACTGCTCCTCGCCACCTGAAGGGAAGCGACAACTGATGTAAATACAGTGACTTCCAGCCAGATGGCTGCCCCTGCGTCCCTCTGCCGGAAGACTTCTCCCGCTGCCTCTTCTTTGTAGGAAGTCAATGATAGTGCTGCTTCCAATTCACAGAATTTCCAAATGGCTGTGTAATCATAGACCCATGTAGGCAGGAGCCCTGATGTTTATAGGAAGAGGAGAAAAATCCCAGATCCTTCCCTCTGTGAAGCCAAAAGGCTGCTTCTGTGCCTCCTTTTCACGCTGGTAGAGTGAGGCTGGTTTTGACTTCCCAGCGGCTCTGATTCCAAGCGAATAACTGGAAGCAGCAAGCAACCGGACTGGGACCTGCTGTGCAGTGAGGAAGAAGCTGCATGTGCGTGGATTCCGGAGGAAAGCTGCCCTTTGTGGGGGAGGAGAAGGGGCACTGGGTACTGGGAACAGACGCATCTTCACCCTGCCTTAGCATGAAGGCTGCTTCTTGGAAGGATGACTCACAGCACCACAGAACCGCCTTCCCTGCGAAGTTAAAACAGCTCAAGAGAGGCAGTGTCAACCGACAGCCATTTGAGGACAGCGGGGGAGTATGGGGGCTGATGAGGCAGGTGTCATTATTACCTTGGGGCTCAATGGCACACTTGGACTGCTGGGCTCTGCATTTGCCAGGCTGCCTCAGGGAAGAAGGGCCTGCAACCAGAAGGGTGCTTTTTTTAAATGAATAATTTTTGTTTATTTTTTTATGGCTGTGCCGGGTCTTCTTCGCTGCGCCTGAGTTTTCTGTGGTTTGCGGCCAGCGGGGGCTCCTCTCCCGTTGCAGTGCGCAGGCTTCTCATTCGGTGACTTCTTTTGTTGCAGAGCACCGGCCCTAGCCGCAAGGGCTTCAGCCGTTGTGACTCCCAGGCTCGGGAGTACTGGCTCCATAGTTGTGGAGCACGGGCGTAGTTGCTCTCCTGCATGTGGGATCCTCCCGGATCAGGGATTGAACCTGTGTCTCCTGCACTGGCAGGCAGAGTCTTTACAGCTGAGCGACCAGGGAAGCCCCATGAAGATGCTTTTGATTGCAATGATCAGATGACCCAACTTAACGTGGTTTCAAGATTGTCTGACATTGCACTTCACAAGGTCATCACAGATGCTTGGTCCTTTTTTCTTCTCTCTTCCACCATCCACAGTGTTAGTTTAGTTCTAGGGCTGGTTCCCTTCTTTTAGAACTACTGCCAGCAGCAAGCTGATTTACCTTCTTCTCTATTTATCTTAGGAAGAGAGAGAAGCTTCCTAATCTTGTTCTTAAAAGTAAGGAAGCATAAGAATTGAAACTCCCAACAGACTTCTTATCATGTCTCATTGGCTAGAACCGTTCCCCAGACCCAGGGGAATGGCACCTGCTGATCAGCTTAGGCTTGAGCTCTTGCTTCAGTTGCTGAAGAAGAGAGATGGGCTTTCATGATTGGCATTAAGTGGAGCCCTTTTCATACTGTTCATGGGGTTCCCAAGGCAAAAATAGTGAAGTGGTTTGCCATTCCCTTTTCCAGTGGACCATGTTTTGTCAGAACTCTCAACCATGACCCGTCCATCTTTGGTGGCCTTACACGGCATTGCTCATAGTTTCATTGAGTTAGACAAGGCTGTAGTCCATGTGATCAGATTGGTTAGTTTTCTGTGATTGTGGTTTTCGTTCTGCCTGCCCTCTGATGTCACGTATGGATGTGAGAGTTGGACTTTAAAGAAAGCTGAGCACCGAAGAATTGATACTTTTGAACTGTGGTGTTGGAGAAGACTCTTGAGAGTCCCTTGGACTGCCAGGAGACCCAACCAATCCATCCTAAAAGAAACGAGCCCTGAATATTCATTGGAAGGACTGATGCTGAAGCTGAAACTCTGGTACTTTGGCCACCTGATGTGAAGAACTGACTCATTGGAAAAGATCCTGATGCTGAGGAAAGATTGAAGGAAGGAGGAGAAGGGGACGACAGAGGATGAGATGGTTGGAAGGAATCACCAACTCTATGAACATGAGTTTGACCAAGCTCCGGGAGTTGGTGATGGACAGGGAAGCCTGGCGCGCTGCAGTCCATGGGGTTGCAAGGAGTCAGACACGACTGAGCCACTGAACTGACTGAACTGAAGTGGGGCCCACCTGGAGGCAGGGTCAGTCCCTGAAACTGAACTGTGGCCACACAGTGGGAGAGGGAGATGGGGTTGGGGAGTCAACTGCCACGTGTACTGCAGTATCTCACCATTGGAGCCAGGAGATCTGGGCTCAACCACTTGCTGGCTGTGTGACTTTGGGCTGGTGGCTTAACCTCTCTGCATATTTTTTGGATTTTATTTTTAATGGGAGAAAAATATGTTTTCCTTAATTTTCAGACTACAAGGGTCAATGAGAAATTAGGTGTAAAAACCCTTGTGAGGAATCAGAAACATCTGTCTCTTGACCAGCTCCTTCCAGATAAATGAAGCAGACCAATCCCTGCCTCCTAAGACATGATGGTTCAAGATAGTGCGGAAGCAGAGAGCAGATGGGTTTACAGTGAGGATGAGTCAAAGGCAAAATACGAAGCCTGGTGAAGTGGAAAGAGTCCAAAAAGTGGTGCTGTGTTCTTCTTTGCGCCACCGCTGCTGATGTGAACTTTGGCCACCTGGTCCAGGTGGTGTCTGTAAGCCTTCTCTACTTTCATAGTTAATAGCTTCCTCTTTGTAAGTAATTGGCATTTTCTGGGGAAGTCTTTGAGACTATGTAAATATCTTGTTTATCCTCAAATTTTTATCCACAGGTTTTTGCATCTACTAATGATTCTTGCGTGAATTATTATTATCCTTGGAAGAAAAGTTATGTCCAACTTAGATAGCATTTTCAAAAGCAGAGACATTACGTTGCCGACTAAGGTCCGTCTAGTCATGGCTATGGTTTTTGCTGTGGTCATGTATGGATGTGAAAGTTGGACTGTAAAGAAGGCTGAGCGCCGAAGAATTGATGTTTTTGAACTGTGGTGTTGGAGAAGACTCTTGAGAGTCCCTTGGACTGCAAGGAGATCCAACCAGTCCATTCTGAAGGAGGTCAATCCTGGAGGGGTCGGGGGGTGGAATGGGGGAAAGGGATAGTTGGGGAGTTTGAGATGGACACATACGCACTGCTGTGTTTAAAATGGATAGATGACAAGGGCCTACTGTCCAGCACATGGAACTCTGCTCAGTGTTCTGTGGTGGCCTGGATGGGAGGGGACTTTGGAGGAGAATGGAAACATGTGTATGCATGGCTGGGTCCCTTTGCTGTTCACTTGAAACTGTCACAACACTGTTTGTTAATTGGCTATAACCCAATACAAAAGAAAAGTTTTTCAAAAATCAATAAACCAAAGCACAAACTGAAAAAAAAAAAAAGAGCCTGGGTTTCATCCTTGGTCTTTAATGGGGCAGTTTCGGTTACTGGTGGAATTAAACTGCTAACCACCTCTGCCTCCTCCTAGATTTGCAGGCAAATAGCTCGAAGCTTCAGTTCATTTAATGTTTTGTTTTATTGAGTTTTTGTCCTTAGAAATACTGATTTTCTTTTCAATGATGGTATGTTTTATTAATTTTCTCTTTTTATATTTTATTTGTTATTGCTTTGAATTTGGGATTGGGGCACAATGTTCAGTATAGGTACTTGAATGACATCTTGTCTGCATTCCATAAAAAAGGCTGGTGGTGATTGCCCAGAGGGAGTCTTGGCCAACAAGTAATTGTGTCCTACTTTAGCTGTATATGCAAGCATAGCAATAGAGGAATGGCAAATAGATCACTGGGCAGGGATCTAAGAGTCCCGGGTCTTATTTCCTGCAATATCCTCTATCTACTAACTTGCTGTGTGACGTTGGACAAATGACTTCAGCTCTCTGTGCCTCAGTGCCCTCTTGTGAAAAGTAGTGCTTAGACTGCTTAACCTCCAAGGTCCCTGTCAGCTCCAGAGTTCCAGGAGTCTACCGGGGATAGCTTAAAACAATGTTCTCCGTTACAGTCGGAGGGACTGTTGAGAATATTTGTTCAGTTCAGGCAAATGGTAAATGTGTCGGCCACTCTAATGAAATGAGTACATTTTTGCTCTAAATGTCATGGATGTTTATTATCAGATTAAACTACAGCGGACCTAATTTTAGCTCTTCAATTCAAGTGGAGCAATGAAGATTAAATGTTAGGCATAATTAAAGATGCAGATGTAGTTTTATTGAATTATAAACCTCATTAAGTGCAACGTCCCAGGAAAGCCCCTGAGACCAGCTACAAAGAGCTCCTAGTTGCAACACTGCAGTTACTAAAATATTGTAAAGTAAATCTCACTCTGAAAATATTATGACTTGGATGGAAGGAGTTTTTAAAAGCATGGTTAGAGTTGGTTTCATGGGTAATTTCCTTGCAGATGGTTGGGAAGGGAACACTTTTCTTCAGCATCTCCACAGAAGGCCTCCTTGGGGCTTGGTGCTCCTGTCTCAGCCTCCAAAGGTGGGCTCTAGTCTCCTGGGTCAGTAAGAAGGGCAACTTCAAGGACCATCAGATTTCACTCCAGAGTTGGTAGTAAGTGGAATTGGTGGAGAGAGCAGAGGTTTACTATGGACCAGAAATTCATGATTCTATACAAATATAGAGAAGGGTTCTCTTGGTGACATTTTCTTTTCTGTCTGTAAAGATAATACATTATCATTTTACAAGTTCATATAATAGGGAATAGAATAAAGAAGTAAAAATATCCAACTACTTCAAGATGATCACTGTTAATATATTAAACCAGCCAGCCAGTTGGTCACCATTAGAGAGGGAGGTCGGCAAACTCTGAGGAGGCAGTGAATAATTTTAGCCTTATAGACACATGATCTCTGTTGCAACCACTTGGCTTTGCCAGTGTGGCGTGAAAGCCACCGTAGACAATACACACTAAATGGGTGTGGCTGTGTTTCAATAAAACTTTATTTATAACAACAGGTAGTTGATTGTTGGCTCCACGTGCCATAGTTTGCTGATTCCTGCTTTTGAGTTGAACATTTGTTTTGCACAATTTAATCCTATATTGTATTTTCCCTTATGTTGTTTCAGGTGGATTTGTCTGTCTCCTTGCTTGGAATGTGAGAAAAGTTTAATATCTTGAGAGCATGGTCTGTCACTTAACAGCTGTATGAACTTGGGTAAGTTAGGTAACCTCTCTGGCCTCAGTTTCCTCATCTGTCAAATGGGATAATATACAATAGTATTGACCCCATAGTTATTTCTGAAGATTGAATGAGTTGATCTTTGTACAGCACTGGGCACATCATGAAGGCTCAGTAAATGTGAACGGCTACCATCACCACCACCACCATGATTATCCTATGTGCCTTCTTCGGGAGCTAGCACAGTTCTGGTTACAGAAGAGGCTCAATAAATAGAATCATAAGGATTTGTTGTTATCGTTCAGTCACGCAATCATGTCTGACTCTTTGCTACCCCAGCCCCATGGACTGCAGTGTGCCAGGCTTCCCTGTTCTTCACCATCTCCCAGAGCTTGCTCAAATTCATGTCCATCGAGTCAGTGATGCCATCCAACCATCTCATCCTCTGTTGTCCCGTTCTCCCCCTGCCCTCAATCTTTCCAAACATCAGGGTATTCTCCAGTGAGTCAGCTCTTCACACCAAGTGGCCAAAGCATTGGAGTTTCAGCTTCAACATCAGTCCTTCCTATGAATATTCAGGGCTGATTTCCTTTAGGATGGACTAGTTTGATCTGCTTGCAGTCCCAGGGACTCTCAACAGTCTTCTCTAGCACCACAGTTCATAATCATAAAGAGAGATAATGTTAAAGAGGGAATGTTCTTCAAGAATGTCTCATTTAACACCCTCACTTTAGAGATGAGCACGGTGGAGTAGCCTGGCAGGCTCGAGTCCACGGGGTTGCAGAGTCGGGCACGACTGAGCAACTGAGCATGCAAGCGCACTGGCGGAGCTACCCCTGTGTTAGGATGTGCGATGCTATCCATCGTGACTGACAGTGCCCTCCCTAAAGGTTACCCATCTTTATCCCATGGTTACCCATCAGCCTCTGCATGCCCAGAGGCCCAGTTCCATCTCCTATGTCATGGGCAGCCTGTCCGTGAAGCAGGCCAACTTCTGTCTTGTTTTCAGTTTCCTGGTCTTATTCTTGGGATTGTGTCCACTCACCTGGACTGGGCAGGTGAGGCTCAGAAGAGGACCGACCTGAGGTTGTAGCTGGGAGGTCCAGCTGGGAGTCAAGTGCTAGGAATGCATGGACAGTGGTCAGAACTAAGGCCCCGATGCTCAGGTGTGCTGGGTTTGCCTCAGCTTGGGGTCTGGCATGTGCTATGTGGGCAGACTCTTGGTCAGGCAGGCCACACAGAGCCCTGGACTATCACGCTGCTCTCCTCTTAGGGTACGAGGCAAGAAGGGAAGACCCCATGGGTACGCTGTTCCAGTGACCCCTTGGTCAAGTCCCTACCACCTGGTTCTTCTTCAGGCACATCTCATCAGGCTGTTACTTCCATCCTGGTGCTGCTCAACTTTGATCTGGGAAAATGCAAGGCCAGGCTGCTGGGTCCCCAGCTGCCAGCTTTTGCAGCAAGAGTGAGACTTCATGATCCCGCTGGCTCACGTACACTTCATTTCCCAGTAATTAAACAAGTGGAGATCAAAGCTGACAAATCTCCCCCATCTCTCAGCGCGGTAGATGAAAGGTAAATATATCCAACAACAGTTTTTTTTTTTTTCCTTCCCTCATTAAAAGCGAGATGTGAAATGTCTTCTCCCTACTTTGAAGAATACTGATAAGTTCAAGGTCACTCCAGATAAGATATTTGGTTTGACTACCTTTATTATTCCATACCAATCATCAGTCTTATAGAAACTGGGCTAGCTTGAGGGGATTGAAGAGGCTAAATCATGTGAAATAAGTCAAAAGACAAAGAAAAGTAAAGAAGCACACCAAGATGGTAACTGGTCAGTGCTGCGGAAACCTACATCCTGTGTATTATCTTCTCATTGCTGGTAGGACTTCTGAAGCCGGCATCTAAAGTGGACCCTGGAGTTCTACACAGAGAATCTCAGGTAGATGGCCCGATGCTCTCTCAGCTGGACTCTGGAAAAGACCATTAGAGCGCTGCCATTTTCTTTGATACCAAAGAATTCATCCCAAAGGCTATGAATCCAGGGGAGCTGGTCTATCCAACATGGGTTTACAAATGCCTGTTGGGTGGCATCAGGCTCTTTTCAGTGCAAAGAACAGACCTCATTCAAACAGGCAGCTGCCGTAAAGACACCACAGGGAGGGACTTCCCTGGTGGCCCAGTGGTTACGAATCCATCTTCCAATGCAGGGGGTGTGGGTCCAATCCCTGTTTGGGGAACTGAGATTTCATATACCGAAGGGCAACTAAGTCCACAGACTCCTACTACTGAGCCTGCGTGCCAGAACTTTAGAAGCCCACGTGCCTCAACAAAGACCCAGCACACCCAGAAAATAAAAAAAGACACGACAGGGACTCGGAATCAGAACAGGAATTCGAGTGCCATGCAGCCCTGGAAAGGGAGAAGACAGCCGCCCTGCTGGCCACTCTTCCTGCCACCCTCTGACTGCCCTCCCTGGCTTTCACATCCTTGCCGCATCCTTTGTCTTCCGCCTGTTCACCAGCTCCCAGGGCTGCTCGGAATGCAGGTCTCTCTCATTTCTTCTGCCCTTTCTTCTCCAGTTCCAGATTCCAGAGAGAGACGGAGGGAGAGATCCAACCGACCTAGGCTGTCGAGTGAGGCAGCTGAAGTCACTGGTTTCTGGCCGGGCAGTGGGTGGTCCAGGCCACTCCCCCAGTTGGTTAGTTGCAAGGGTGGGGCCTTCTGCCCAGTGTCACATGGTAAGAAAGGCCAGCTGCCCCCTCAGCAGCAGACGTGGGTGGGAGGGTCCCCACGTGAGGGACTCTGGTTGTGTGAGGCTGCTCTGGACACTGTGTCGAGTGTCAGAGCAGGGCTGAGAGGCTGATGGCTTGGGTAGACTCTTGGCTGGCTTGTCATCAGCTGTTCTGTTTGTTTTGAGATGTAATTCACATCCCATAATAGTCGTTGTTTTAAAGTGCACAATTCAGTGGTTTTTATTATATTCACAGTTTTGTGACCATCACCTCTATCTAATTGCAGAACATTTTCATCACTCTCTGTATTCAGGGACTTACTTCCCTGGCGATCCAACGGTTAAGATTCTAAGTTTCTGCTGCAGGGGGTGCAGGTTCGATCTCTGAGAAACTAAGATTCCCCTCATGCCACACAGTGCTGCCAAAAGCTGGGGGGAGAAAAGAAATTCAGTACTCAAAACTATCACTTTCCATTTCCCCTCCCCTAGCCCCAGGCAGTCACTGATCTACTTTCTGTACCTATAGATTTGCCTTTTCTGAATATTTCATATAAATAGGATCATTCAGTATGTAGAGTTTTGTGTTTATCTGGCATAATAATTTCAAGATTCATGCACAGCACAAATAAGTTCTTCATTTCTTTTTATGCCTGAATAACATTTCATTTTAAGGCTATACCACATTTTATGGGCTTCCCTGATAGCTCAGTTGGCAAAGAATCCACCTGCAATGCAGGAGACCCTGGTGTGATTCCTGGGTCAGGAAGATCCCCTGGAGAAGGGACAGGCTACCCACTCCAGTATTCTTGGGCTTCCCTGTGGCTCAGCTGGTAAAGAATCCACCTGCAATGTGGGAGACCTGGGTTTGATCCTTGGGTTGGGAAGACCCCCTGGAGAAGGCAAAGGTTATCCACTCCAGTATTCTAGCATAGGGAATTCTATGGACTGTATAGTCCATGGGGTCACAAAGAGTTGGGCACAACTCAGCGAATTTCACTTCACTTCACCACATTTTATTTTTCCATATATCAGTTGATGGATATTTGTGTTTTTTTTTTTTAACTTTTTGGCTATTATGAATAATGCTGCCATGAATATTTATGTACAGTTTTTAGGTGAATACATATTTTAATTTCTCTTGTGTCGATACCTAGAAGTGAAATTGCTGAGTTATATAACACTTCTATAGGACTTCTCAGGTGGTGCTAGTGGTAAAGAATTCTCTTGCCAATGCAAGAGATGGGGTTTCGATCCCTGGGTTGGGAAGATCCCCTGGAGGAGGGCATGGCGACCCACTCCAGTATTCTTGCCTGGAAAATTCCATGGGCATGTGCTGACTTGTTGCAACCCCATGGGCTGTAGCATGCCAGGCTCTTCTGTCCATGGGATTCTTCAGGCAAGAATACTGGAGTGGGTTACCATGCCCTCCTTCAGGGGATCTTCCCGCCCAGGGATCAAACCCAAGTCTCTTACATCTCCTGCATTGGCAGGCAGGTTCTTTAGCGTTAGCGCCACCTGGGAAGCCCTGTTAATTAGATTTAGGTGTGAGAATTCTGTTATAGATTTTTTTTCCCACAAAGAAAGACCTCATCAGAGGCATCCTTATCTCAGACCTATGCTGAAATATTTACCAGGATTCTGTAATTAACCCTGAATAGTGCTGGCCACCGGAAGATCTCAGGGCTTGGGTTTCAGTCATGGTGATGGTGGAATAGATTACTGGGGTGGTCCAAGGGAGACAGGAAGCCCCGGTCCAGGACAGGGCCAGGTGAGAATGGAGTGGAGGGTAGGTAAAGGAGAGGATATAAAATAAAGATGATAGACTCTGAGTCCCTTGGGGCAGAGGCCAGGTCTTCTCTTTCCTGTGCAAGGTCCTGGGCATAAAGTAGGCACTTCCTCCCTTCCTCAGAGATCAACCATGCCCATCCCAAAGTCATCAGTCTACCAAGTGGTCCCTCTCTGTTCCTGGATCCACAGGAAGATAGAGCAGCTGGGTAGTTTGGAAATCCTGTAATCAGCTGGTCAGGACAGCAGGGAAGGGTCATGACCATCAGCTGGCCTTTGCCATGGGACTGTGGTCCGGGCCCCCTCTAGGGGCTCCAGCACTGTCAAGACACAGAGTGAACACCTGCCTTACAGGACAGAGGCACAGTGGCTCTGAGTGTCTTCAGCTGGAATCAATGGGAAGGGGAGCCTTTAGCTGAGCCTTAGTTGAGCCTTGGTTGAGCCTTACTTGAGCCTTTCCTGGAGGTCTGAGAGTTTGTTAAGAGTCCTGGTTCTCCTAGACTCACTCTTAAAAGTCTGGGGTAGTGGATGACCCAGATCCTGTATTTTTAACAAGTGAGTCTTTCAAAGTCTGAGCATTATTGATTTAGGAAACATTTTCTAAGGAAAAGGAAGGGTCTGTGCATTTAAACCCAAATATACTAGGGTTTAAACCACCTTGAATAGAAGAAGCTATTGGATTCTGCCAAGAAATTTGAGTATTTAGAAAAAGTCCTTCCAGGTTTGTACAAGAAATTGTTACCTCTTTGTAAATGATATGTCACCTGAATTTCTGGAGACCTTACCAGCCTGTGCATTTAGAAGAGTCCTGTTACAAGTAATAATGCCAATTAACCTGATTCTATTCCAGTTGTACACACACCCTGGAGAAGGAAATGGCAACCCACTCCAGTATTCTTGACTGGGAAATCTCATGGACAGAGGAACCTGGCAGGCTACAGTCCATGGGGTTGCAAAGAGTCGTACACGACTGAGCGACTCACTTTCACTTTTGTACACACAGGATGTGTAGCACTTCGCATGCGCAGGATTAAGTTCTCATCCACCAGGGGGCGCCATGGGCTACCCAAGGTTCTGCTAGGCATCCGCCATCTTCCATCAGGCACCATTTCTGGGTACCCTAGAACTGGCTTCATCACCCTCACTAAAGCTCAGGCTCTGAAGTTTCCAGCGGCCAACACTACTCAAAGTTTGTCTGCAGGGTCTTGTATTATGATAATTCAGTATGTGTCTGAGATAAGGATGCATCAGACTTGGACTCTACTTTTAAAAAAGTATGCAAATAGAATTATCACCCCTGAAAGAAATTTGTAATGGTTTCTTTAGAGCATCCAATACCAAGTCAGTGTTCAAATTTCCAGTTGTCTTCTAGACGTCAAACTTTTAAAACAGTTTGTTTATTTGAATCAGGATCCACAAAATTCCACACAATGTGATTGGTTCATTTATTTCTAAATTTGTCATTCTTTTAACCTACAGTTTTGCCCTCCATCTCTTTTCTCTTTCTTGCTGTTTAAATCATACAAGAAACCAGGCTGTTTGCAGCCCCTTGGTGTCCTTTAACAGGTTCCTTTGCTGTATTTCCTATAAATTGGTATTTGAATCCAGCAGCTTGATCAGATTCAAGTTATTGTTTATTTTTTGGTCATTACTACTTCATAGGTGGTGTGTTCTTCTACCAGGAGGCACTTAATATCTGATTCTCTGTCTCTATCTCTCTGTGATATTAGCAGCCATCCAGTAACAATGCTTAGGCCCATTAGTTTATTCAGTTCAGTTCAGTTCAGTTGCTCAGTCGTGTCCGACTCTTTGCGACCCCATGAACCGCAGCACGCCAGGCCTCCCTGTCCATCACCAACTCCCGCAGCCTACCCAAACTCATGTCCATTGAGTCGGTGGTGCCATCCAACCATTTCATCCTCTGTCGTCCCCTTCTCCTCCTGCCCTCAATCCCTCCCAGCATCAGGGTCTTTTCAAATGAACCAGCTCTTCACATCAGGTGGCCAAAGTATTGGAGTTTCAGCTTCAACATCAGTCCTTCCAGTGAACACCCAGGACTGATCTCCTTTAGGATGAACTGGTTGGATCTCCTTGCAGTTCAAGGGACTCTCAAGAGTCTTCTCCAACACCACAGTTCAAAAGCATCAATTCTTCGGAGCTCAGTTTTCTTTACAGTCCAACTCTCACATCCACACATGCTGCTGCTGCTGCTAAGTCGCTTCAGTCGTGTCCGACTCTGTGCGACCCCATAGACGGCAGCCCACCAGGCTCCCCTGTCCCTGGGATTCTCCAGGCAAGAACACTGGAGTGGGTTGCCATTTCCTTCTCCAATCCATGAAAGTGAAAAGTGAAAGTGAAGTCGCTCAGTCGTGCCTGACTCTTAGCGACGCCATGGACTGCAGCCTACCAGGCTCCTCCATCCATGGGACTTTCCAGGCAAGAGTACTGGAGTGGGTTGCCATTGCCTTCTCCGACATCCACACATGACCACTGGAAATTCCATAGCCTTGACTAGACGGACCTTTGTTGGCAAAGTAATGTCCCTGCTTTTTAATATGCTGTCTAGGTTGGTCATAAATTTCCTTTCAAGGAATAAGCATCTTTTAGGGACTGCAAAATGTTGACCTTCTAACTCTATCTTTGTTCTTTATTTATTAGCTCAATTATTTCTACAATAAGAAACGCCCCTCTATCAGTTCTTTGCTTCCTCAGTGGCACAGTCCTTTTTGGAAAGATAGGTCAAATGCTTAACTCTTTTGTTTTAATTTTTATCAGTTTTCAAAGTAATGAATGGATTCTCTAGCATCCGCCAATGGTAGTCAGTTAGTTAGCTTTAGGACCATTCATGACTCATGGATTTAAGTATGTTTGGTGGGTTTTGATCCCTGGCAGCTATTACCCTCATGGACGCTCAGATTTTCTCAACGTCGGTCAGTGGCCCTTGAGTCTTTTGTCATGACCCTTTGATAGCTTAGTGTCTTAGATATCTTGTGTATTTCCTGAGCCAGTCCTTGAACCAACCATTTCTCCAAGTAGCCTTGGTTTCTTTCAGTAGGAACCGGTATTTAAAAGCACTTTCTGGGTGTGCTGTGTGCTTAGTTGCTCAGCCGTGTCCAACTCTTTGTGACCCTATGGGCTGTAGCCCACCAGCCTCCTCTGTCCATGGGGATTCTCCAGGCCAGAATACTGGAGTGGGTTGCCATACCTTTCTGAATCGAACCCAGGTCTCCCGCACTGCAGGTGGATTCTTTACCAGCTGGGCCACAGGGAGGCCGAAGAATACTAGAGTGGGTAGCCTATCCCTTCTCCAGCAGATCTTCCTGACCCAAGAATTAAACTGGGGTCTCCTGCTTTGCAGGTGGATTCTTTACCGGCTGAGCTACAGGGAAGCACATCTGGGTGTGAGGGATGCTTATTTATCTTCAATTGGTGATTGTTTCAATGACTAAATCTCAGACCTGGTTGTTTGTTAAAGAAAAATCAGCATGAAAACTTTCTGATACTTCCTGTTCAAATTCAACTACAGTATGTTTTAGCAGATTTCTTTTATCTTACACATGTGTCTGTTTCCTTTCTTCCCCACTAAGGATATAAGAAGGATAGAACTAGAAAATCACAAGAGCATTTTCTTCATTCCACATACACACAGGGAAGTCACGTGACTTATACAGGTCACATGGGTATTAAGAGGACACTGCAGGACCAGGTACTGGCTGCCTGGCCTCAGAGCCTGAGTCTTAACGGGCACACACTAAACTCTGTTCTCTGTAAAGTTTCGTGTGAATCCATGGGGCTGGCTAAGGGACCAACCCATGCAAACAACAAATCCCACAGGGAAATCAGAGTCTCTCTCCTCTCCAACAAATCTGTTGACTGGGCCAAGAGCCCCCCTCTAGGCTCCCTTTCCCATGGGATGGTTTCTCCCGAGACACAGTTCGACCATGATGCCCATAGAGGTCTTATGGAAGCCAACAAGGATTTCCCAGACATTCCCATGGGGTCTGTTCTCTCTCAAATCTGAGAGGGACTCCATTTACTTCTACATGACCCCCTTCTCACTTCTTCTCTTTCCTCGTTCAAGGCCAGGGCCATCTACTTCCCCATCCTCAGTGAGTTTTTTTTTTTTAATTTTTCATTTTTTCCTCAACAGTTTTTAAAAGTCTTGAATTTCTACATATGGTGTTTATTTTCCCTGCCAAAGAGCTTGTATGTTTACAAACATTTATTTAGCTGCATCAGGTCTTACTTAGTTGCAGCTCATGGGAACCTTGTTACATCCTGTGGGATCCTTCGTTGCTACAGGTGAGATCTTAGTTGTGGCACACTCAGGCTTAGTAGTTGTGGTGCTTGGGCTTAGTAGTTGTGGTGCTTGGGCTGAGTAGTTGTGGTGCTTGGGCTCAGTAGTTGTGGTGCTTGGGCTCAGTAGTTGTGGTGCTCAGGCTCAGTAGTTGTGGTGCTTGGGTTCAGTAGTTGTGGCACACCGGCTTAGTTGCCCTGCGGCATGTGTAATCCTTCGTTCCCCAACCAGGAATCAAACCCATGTCCCCTGCATCAGTGGGCAGATTGTTAATCACTGGGCCCCCAAGGAAGGCCCCCTCAGTGAGTCCTGACCTGAGAGGTTGCTCGGGTTTGATGTGAGGCCTGAGGCATGGTGTATTTCAGGATGCTGGGGGTCCTGCTGTGACATACGGGAAAGAGCTCAGGACTCAGAGTTAGCTGACTTGACTTCCAGCCCTTGCTCTGCCTCGACAGCCTCTCTGAGCCTCAATTTTCTCCACTGTAAAATGGGACTGTCACATGTACAAGGTGGGTGATGCTAAAGCCTCCTTGCAGGGTGATTGTGAGGATTAAAATGGGGTCACCAGGGGAGCCCCTAACTTCCATATGTAGGGATAGGACTGTGACATGGATCTGTTTACTAACTGTTTTCCTACCAGGGCCCCTGCACCCAGGGGATACAGAAGGGGAGGGCTTCAGGTCCCAAACATCCTTTGTTGGTGGTGGCAGATCAGGACCAGAGCATCCACTTGCCAGGCTGAGAGGGAATTTATTTTTACTCTAACTGCCTGGTTAACTCAGCAGCCTGTATGGTCCCTGTACACAGTGGGTGTGCTGAGATAATAGCTCAAGTACTTTATTAAAACAGAAAAGCTCTCCACGTTTCCATTAACTCCCCACGTGGGGCAGTTTCAGCCCACTGCTCCAGGTACCATTTGCAGTCCAGTTTCTCAGTCGTGCTGGACAGAAATATCCAACTCACTTCCACACCTCTCCACGAACCACACGCATCCACAAACAGCAGAGATTCATCAGTCACTCTTCACTGGTCCTTTCTTGTTCACCGTCACCGCCTCCTGATCCTTGTCCTCCTCATCCTTTTCAAATGATAGAGCCATGAATGCATTTCACTTTGAATTTCAAATGTCCCAAGCAGTGCTTTCATCCACAGTGGGGACTGATGAGTTAATTTCTTAGGAAATAAGCTGAGCACCCAGGAGCTGTGATAATTCCCTACCCCCAGTGCCAACATCACAAAGAATAGCACAGTAGCACATAAATCTACTACTTGCATATGTTTACTTAATCACATTGGAATTCTCTTTGAACTTGACCCCAGGGGAGAGAGATCACAGAGCTGGCTGGTAGCTAAAATAATCCACTGAAAAAAAGTTCTGTGTCACACGAGAACTTCTGGGGCTGTTTGTGAAAAGCACGGAATCAATGTGACTTCTACAGTTTGATTCTGACTACAGGCTTACCCAGGGTCTGGGAGGCCTTCCCACCTTGGGCTGTGGGTTGTAAACTGGTTGAGAGGATTTGATTTTCTTTTAAAATTCAGGGTAAGTTCCCCCACCTTGAATTTCCAAATGGTAGGCAATTAATGTGTCTGATCTCTGGAAAGCAGTGAAGCCCTGGGCTAGACTTGTTAAGGCAAGATGGCAAAGTGGTTAGTACTGACTGTGCTTGGGGGGCCAAGTATTACTGTGCGTGTGCTCACTCCTGTCCCACTGTTTGTGATCTCATGGACGGTAGCCCGCCAGGCTTCTCTGTCCATGGAATTTTCCAGGCAAGAGCATTGAAGTGGGCTGTTATTTTCTACTCCAGGGGATCTTCCCGACCCAGGGATGAAACCCATGTCTCTTGTGTCTCCTGAAGGTAGATTCTTTACCACTGTGCCACCTAGGAAGCCCAGACTTAAAGACCTAAGCGGGTGGGCTGTAAATCTGGGAGTCAAAGAGGTCAGGCTGGGCAGATCCATGGAGAAGCAAAGAGCAGAGCGGGGCAGGGCAGGGGTTGGGGTAGTGAAGTGATGGGTCTGAGACCAAAACTGCCCATAGGGCTCAGACATCCCAGCTCATTGCCTTGGAGGGCTGGTTGCCTGATATGTGAATGGATTAATGCAGGAGTTCGCAAACCATGGCCACTGCCAAATCAGACCCGATGCCTGTTTTTGTATGGCCTGTGAGCTAAGAATGTTTTTTTTATTTTTAGATGGTTGGTATCGATGACAAAATAAATCAGTAGCTGATCTAAGAAAGAAATGGAAAATCTTATTTGAGCCAACCTGAGGATTATAACGCAGGAGATGTTCTTTCAGAAAGCCCTGAGGAGTCTCCTGCCCTGCCCTTGAGAGGTCGAAGCACAGTTATATAGTGTTTGAGACAAATGATGTATTGACAGTTGGCACAACCCAGATCCACATGTACAAGAAGTAGTGGGTCATCGTGACCCCTTACAAGATTAAGAAGGAAGGTTATCTTCCAAGGAATTATGGATCATTGTGACTCTTTACAAGATTAAGAAGGAGTGTTATCTCCTGGGTGCTCTGGTTAATGCAGGTGTACAACATACACTAAAGGGGAGGGTTGTTTGTTTAGTTGCTAAGTCATGTCTGACTCAGTGGTAAAGGGGAGGGAGGAGGCCCAAATGGGCAGAGAAAAGTTTTATGTGTATATATATTTTTTGTCTTTCTATAAAATATGAATTCTATTTCATCACTGAAAAAAGTCAAAAGGTGAAAAATATTTTGTGATGTAAATTGTGTGAAATTCAAATTTCAGCGTCTATCAATAAAATTTTATCAGAACACAGTCATGCTTGCTTATTTGCATAATATCTAAGGCTGCTTTCCTGCTACCGTGGCAAAGTCAAGCTGCTGCAAGAGGCTGTGTGGACCACAGAGCTGAAGATATACCGTCTAGGAGAAGTTTGCCCACCTGTGGATTAGTTTGAGATGCACAGGTTTGAAGCACAGGTTTGAGACAATTTGGGCTCTGGGTGGAATTAGGTGAAGTCGCTCAGTCGTGTCCGACTCTTTGTGACCCCGTGGACTGTAACCTACTAGGCTTCTCCGCCCATGGGATTCTCCAGGCAAGAATACTGGAGTGGATTGCCATTTCCTTCTCCAGGGGATCTTCCCAACCCAGGAATCGAACCCCGGTCTCCCGCATCAGAGGCAGACGCTTTAACCTCTGAGCCACCAGGGAAGCCCGGGTGGAATTAAGGCCCAGTAAAATGAGCCATGAACTGGCTGGTCTCAGTGTGGGCCAGTTTTCTAATCTGTGAAATGGGTGTATTAACATTACTGGTCTCATAGGTGGCTGCCCTCTAAGAACATGCTGATGAGATCCTCAAATGTATTTCAAGATATTTGCATAGCTGGGAGGGGTCACAGAAATTGGCTGGAGATCATTTGCAGACTTGGGTCATCATCTGAACTGCTTGTCAGTCAGTTCATTTCAGTAGCTCAGTCATCTCCGACTCCTTGTGACTCCATGAACCACAGCACGCCAGGCCTCCCTGTCCATCACCAGCTCCTATAGTCCACCCAAACCCATGTCCATTGAGTCGATGATGTCATCCAACTGTCGTCCCCTTCTCCTCCTGCCTTCAATCTTCCCCAGCATCAGGGTCTTTTCAAATGAGTCAGCTCTTCGCATCAGGTGGCCAAAGTATTGGAGTTTCAGCTTCAGCATCAGTCCTTCCAATGAACACCCAGGACTGATCTCCTTTAGGATGAACTGGTTGGATCTCCTTGCAGTCCAAGAGACTCTCAAGAGTCTTCTCCAACACCACAGTTCAAAAGCATCAATTTTTCGGCGCTAAGCTTTCTTTATAGTCCAACTGTCACATCCATACATGACCACTGGAAAAACCATAGCCTTGACTAGATGGACCTTTGTTGACAAAGTAATGTCTCTGCTTTTTAATATGCTGTCTAGGTTGGTCTAACTTTCCTTCCAAGGAGTAAGCGTCTTTTAATTTCATGGCTGCAATCATCATCTGCAGTGACTTTGGAGCCCAGAAAAATAAAGTCAACCACTGTTTCCCTATCTATTTGCTATGAAGTGATGGGACTGGATGCCATGATCTTAGTTTTCTGAGTGTTGAGCTTTAAGCCAACTTTTTCACTCTCCTCTTTCACTTTCATCAAGAGGCTCTTTAGTTCTTCTTCACTTTCTGCCATAAGGGTGGTGTCATCTGCATATCTGAGGTTATTGATTTCTCCCGACAGTCTTGATTCCAGCTTGTGCTTCCTCCAGCCCAGCATTTCTCATGATGTACTCTGCATAGAAGTTAAATAAACGGGGTGACAATATACAGCCTTGATGTACTCCTTTTCCTATTTGGAACTAGTCTTCCTATTTGGAACCTATTTGGAACTGCTTGCTGAGCCCGGAAAACAGGGAGCCCTAGGCCACCATTCCTTGGAGAGACTGATGCAGTGGGTCTGTGGTGGGACTGAGAGGCTGTGATGTCACCAAGCTGCCCCAGGGATGGGGAGGCTGTGATCTGGCCATTCACCTCCAGCCACAGGTAAAGAGACACAGGCGTTTGATCAATCCTGGGCCATCTTCAGTGACCCCTCTGCCTGCACTCTTTCTTCCTGAGATCTCATGGCCCTATATTTTTTCTTTTGTCTTCACACTGAGCTCAAGCTGTCCCATGGCATGAGAGTTTGTGAACACCATTCTCTACCCAATAAAATTTATAAAAAATCAAAACCAACCAAACAAAAAAACTTTATAAAAGCAGGTAGATTTGGCCCAGAGGATAGTTTACTGATTTCTGCCTTAGAGCAGTAGCTCAAAATGTAACCTTTGGACCAAAAACATTAAACCTGGGAACTTGTAAGTAGTGCAAGTTCTTGGGCCCCGCCCTAGACCTACTGAATCAGAACAAATATCTTCTGTCGACATCCCCATGTCTTTCTGAAATTCCAATTACACATATGTTAGGTTGCTGAAGTTGCTCCAGAGCTCACTGATTCTCTTTTAATTTTTAAAAAATCTTTTTCTCCTCTCAGTTTCATTTTAGATAATTTCTATCACTGTCTTGAAGTTTACTAATCTTTTCTTTTGTAATGTTTAATCTTCCGCTAATTCCATCCAGTATTGCTTTTTATCTGGACATTATAGTATTGAGATAAAATTTGATTTTGGTGTTTGAAAAATAATTCTTCCATGGTTTTATGTTGCTTTTCAACATGGAATACAATTATAATAATTCATGTCTGTGTGTGCTAACTCTAACATCTGTGTCATTCTGGATTGATTTCAATTGATTGCTTTTTAATTTCCCACTGCAGTCATGTTTTTCTGCTTTAGTAGTCTAGTAATCTTTGATTAGATGTCAGATATTGTGATTTTTACTTTGTTAGGTGGTGGATATTTTTAAATTATTGAACTCTTTTTTTCTGAAAAGTGAAAGTGAAAGTCGCTCAGTCGTGTCTGACTCTTCATGACCCCATGGACTATACAGTCCATGGAATTTTCCAGGCCACAATACTGGAGTGGGTAGCTTTTTCCTTCTCCAGGGTATCTTCCCAACCCAGGGATCAAACCCAGGTCCCCCGCATTGGAGACAGATTCTTTACCAGCTGAGCCACAAGGGAAGCCCAAGAATACTGGAGTGGGTAGCCTATCCCTTCTCCAGGGGATCAATTATTGAACTCTTTTTTTCTGAAAAGTGAAAGTGAAAGTCGCTCAGTCGTGTCTGACTCTTCATGACCCCATGGACTATACAGTCCATGGAATTTTCCAGGCCACAATACTGGAGTGGGTAGCTTTTTCCTTCTCCAGGGTATCTTCCCAACCCAGGGATCAAACCCAGGTCCCCCGCATTGGAGACAGATTCTTTACCAGCTGAGCCACAAGGGAAGCCCAAGAATACTGGAGTGGGTAGCCTATCCCTTCTCCAGGGGATCTTCCCAACCCAGGAGTTGAACTGGGGTCTCCTGCATTGCAGGTGGATTCTTTACCAACTGAGTTATGTAGTTAAATTACATTTTGACTCTTTTGAATCTTGCTTTAAGATTTGGTAGGCAGGACCAGCGCAGTCCTCTCTGGTGTTATTCTTCACTAATGGGGCAAGACTTTTCTGAATACTCAATGTCTATGAATTTTTCCATTCTGACTGGTGGGAATAGGCACTGTACCTGGCCCTCCTTTTGGAAGGTTCTTTCCATAATGGTGGGTAGTTTCCTCACATGCATGAGCTGATCAGTCTAGACAAATACTCCAAGCAACCCTCTGCAGCTCTCTGGAGGTCTCTCTATGCAGCTCTCTTCTCTCTAGGACCCTATTCTTCCACCTCTAACTGCATTCAGTTCAGTTCAGTTCAGTTGCTCAGTCGTGTCCGACTCTTTGTGACCCCATGGACTGCAGCACGCCAGGCCTCCCTATCCATCACCAATTCCCGGAGCCTACTCAAATTCATATCCATTGAGTTTGTGATGCCATCCAACCAGCTTATCCTCTGTCATCCCCTTCTCCTCCTGCCTTCAGTCTTTCCCAGCATCAGGGCCTTTTCCAGTGAGTCAGTTCTTTGCATCAGGTGGCCAAATTATTGGGGGGTTCAGCTTCAGCATCAGTCCTTCCAATGAACACCCAGGACTGATCTCCTTTAGGATGGACTGGTTTGATCTTGCAGTCCAAGGGACTCTCAAGAGTCTTCTCCAACACTTTTCCCCAAACTCAGTTTCATCTCCTCAACTCAGAGAGTCCACTGAGCTCCTCTTGAGTTTCCCATTTCTGCACCACCTCTGGAAACTTTCTGAAGGCAGCAAGCAAAGGCAGTCACAGGTCTTATTTTATTTCCTGTGTCTCAGGATCATTGTCCATCGTTAGTTGATATCCAGTGGTACTGAAAATCCTTACACCATCTTGGTTGAACGCACTTACTTTTAAAAATAATTTTATTTATGTATTTCTGGCTGCACTGGGTCTTGGCTGCTTTGCTTGGGCTTCCTCTAGTTGTGACAAGTGGGGGCTACTCTTCCTTGCAATGCTCGGGCTTCTCATGGCAGTGGCTTCTCTTGTTGTCGAGCATGGGCTCTAGGCAGTGTGGGTTTCAGTAGTTGCAGCTCCCAGGCTCAGTAGTTGAGCAAGAGCTTAGTTGTCCCGAGGCATGTGGAATCTTCCCAGACCAGGGACTGAACTCGTGTCTCTTGCATTGGCAGGTGAATTCTTATCCACTGAGGTACTAGGGAAGTCCCTGAATGCACTTTTGTAAGCAGATGTGGTGATCCCTGATATTCTGATTGGTTAAAAAACAGTAATTCAGACTTTATGAATGTTAGGACATTTGATTCATCAGAAACTCCAATGAAATTAGTGTTTTCTTTTTACAGTAGAGGAAACTGAGGCTCAGACAGGTGAAGTAACTGTTTGCCTGTTCCCCAAGCACTCATATTTTCATTGCTTGATGCTGTTCCCCATCCGCATCTGCCAGCCCTTGCTGGGATGTGTCCCCTTTGAACCACAGCACACCCTGGGAGACAGGGTTAGATCCTCCTGATTCTCAGAGTGAATGGTGGGATCCAGCAACAACTGCATCCCCAGGAACTTGTTAGAGAGGCAGAGGCTTGGCACCTCCCAGGCTTGCTGAATGAGAACTGATATGTTAGCAAGATTGCAGGTGACTTTTCGTGTGTATAACCATAAAGAAGACTGAGGGCCAAAGAACTGATCTTTTCAAACTGTGGTGCTGGAGAAGACTCTTGAGAGTCCCTTGGACAGCAAGGAGATCAAACCAGTCCATCTGAAAGGAAATCAACCCTGAAAATTCATTGGAAGGACTGTTGCCAAAGCTGAAGCTCTAATACTTTGGCCACCTGATGCGAAGAGCTGACTCATTTGAAAAGACCCTGATGCTGGGAAAGATTGAGGGCAGGAGGAGAAGGGGACAACAGAGGATGAGCTGGCTGGATGGCATCACCGACTCAATGGACATGAGTCAGAGCAAATTCTGGGAGACAGTGAAGGACAGGAAAGCCTGGTATGTTACAGTCTGTGGAGTTGCCAAGAGTCTGATGCGACTTAGTGACTAAACAACACCAGTTTGAGATACATTAAATCAGAAAATAGTTTCTGAGTCCAGTATCCTGGCTCCCTGGGAGCACAGAACTGAGCTGAACTGGGGGGAGGCACAGCCAGAAACTGGGTCCCACACCCGAGGTGAGCCTGTAGGTCCCCCTTTTCTTCCAATTGCAGTTCGAGTACCTGGAACAGAACAAGCTGGACAAGGCTCCCGGAGAGGCTGGTTGGACAGACCTCTGCCCTTTGGGAGTTCGTCTAGACCACAGTTTTCTAGGAAGCTGTGACTCACCCTGCCTTCATCCACCTGCCAGGTGCCAGCTTGGCTGGAGGCCAGGGGGCTGAGCTCTGGGAGAAGAAGCCAGGAAGGCCTCAGGGGGAGGGGAGAGAAGAGGAAGTGGATGGTGGTGGGGAGCAGCTGCTGGCCATGGTGCCTCCCGGCAGGTGAGGGCCACCGTGGCACCGCCTGCCTCCGTGCCCTGCCCCCGTGCCCTGCCCTCTCCCCCACCACAGCCATAGTCAGGTCACAAAACAGCTGGACAGCCCCTATGCACTCACCGTATGAGACTGTCTCTGCATTTTAAGAATCTTTCTGAAAAAGCCCGCAGATATCTACTCACCACAGAACAGAGCTGATGGTCCTCCTGGACCAAAACCACTGGGGAGGAGAAGGCAGGGCTGTTAAAGGGCTGTTTATTTCTTGTTTATTTCCTCTGAGACCCTTCCTTGCAATTCATATAAATTGTCCCCAGGAGGAGGGTGGTATCGGAAGGTCCAAAAAGCTGGGAGATGGTTTAACAGAGTTCTAGACCAGCCTCCTCTTCCCAGGGAAGCATGCTCGTTCTATCAAGAGGGGCTTCAGGGACTGGTAGAATTTATCTCCTAACCAGAACCTCTCTAGGCTTGGGGTGCTCAGAGTCCTCTAGCCAGTATTCACACCTGCACAGTATTTATGAACCATACCGCAGCCAGGTGCCAGGGGAAAATGAACCAGCACAGCTGTGAAGTCAGAGAGCCCTGGCTTAGGATCCGGCCCAAGCTGTGAGTAGCTCTGTGGCTTTTGGCAAGCTTAGAAGCTTTGAGTCTCAAATTCTTCATCTAGACCATTGGGTGACAATCAGAGCCACCTGAAAGAGTTTCAGTAAAGTGCGTTAACGTATGGACCGGGTGTGATGGTTCATTTTATATGTCGACTTCCCAGGTGGCTCAGTGGTAAAGAATCCGCCTGCCAATGCAAGAGATGTGGGTTTGATCCCTGGGTCAGGAAGATCCCCTGGAGTAGGAAATGGCAACCCACTCCAGTATTCTTGCCTGGAAAATTCCATGAACAGAGGGACCTGGTGGGCTACTGTCTAGGGGTCACAAAGAGTCGGACATGACTGAGTGGCTGAGCCCTGAATACTTGACTGTATCATGGAGGGCCCAGATATATGGCTAAACATTTCTAGGTGTGACTATGAGTGTGTTCCCAGATGAGATTAGCATTTAAATTGGTAGACTCAAATAGCTAAATAATCCAGGCTATGATAGCACCTGATTGAACTGTCAATTGCTCTGAGGTTTTGATTCAAATCCCTGCTTTTGTTCTCCAAATGCATCTCCGTGTTGAGCCAGCCCTGCATCTTATGACAGTAACTGAAGCCGCTTAGAAATAACTCCACTGTGATATTTAGCAAATTATTTTGATCTGATGCGTAAACTCACTTGAGTGCAGCTGTTCACGTCAAAGAGAAGGGAACAGGTTGAGGGCTGTTTAGGGTGCCTGCTGGGCTCGCTTCATAAAAGGTGCCTTGCAATCTTGCGTTCTGTCTCCGGTCGTGCCATTTCTGCTGGGGTAAGCTGCCACTGACATGTCGCTGGTGGCAATCATGCCACTTGAGGAATGGGGAGAGTATCCTAACTCAGTTGGGAGGCCTGGACTGAACACGTGAGGCAGTTTCCCACAGGAAGGAGGATCCTGGCCCCAATCTCATCTTCCCAAGCCTCATGCGAGGCAGGCTTCCTGCCCACCCGACCCGGCATCGCGTTTTCTTTTCCTTCTGAACTCAGTCCCAAGCAGAGAGTACCAGCTGCCTCCTCCACTGGCCGGCTGGGTCCGCCTGCTGCTGGGACTGAAATCTCCGGGCAGAGGTCCTTCTGGAATCATAGGCTTCATAACTGCTTTTCTTCCAGCTGGAGACAGGCTTCCAATGAGCATTCGCATGTCTGTCTCCTCACTGTTCAGGCCTCAGCAAAACTGTCACCTCCGCAGAAAAGCCCTCCGTGACCACCTCTCGAAAGCAGCCTCTGCTCCCGCCAGCAGCCTCATCTTCCGTCAGCCCTGTAAGTGAGCCGTTTGGACACCTGCTTCAAGTGACCGCAACTCTAGTTGATATCTGACTGTAAGAACAAAAGGCGCCAAGTGAGAACTGCCCAACCGAGCCTTGTCCACTCACTGAAGCGTGAGAGAGGCTGTCCCCTGTTGTAAGCCCCTGAGTGTTGGCTAACTTCATCCTCACCACAACCCTGTGAGGAAGGACATTCTTTCTTTTTATTTTTTAAGCCTTTTATTTTGTACGGGGTACAGCTGATTGAATCACTGTACAGTGACAGTTTCAGGTGGACAGTGAAGGGACTCAGCCGTATATACACGTGCATCCATTCTCCCCCAAACTCCCCTCTGAACCAGGCTGCCATGTGACCTTGAGCAGAGTTCCTTGTGCTATACAGTAGGTCTTTGTTGGTCATCCATTTTATTTATTTATTCAGATCTGTCCCTAATACTTTATTAGTCACCTATAGGCCTGTTCCCAGTTATGTGGGCTCCAAGGAGGGGGTCACCATTCACCAGCTCGCAGCTGGGAGCTTGAGAAGGACTTGGCCTAACTCTCTGTGGTCATGGACTGTGGAGTCTGAAGGAGCAGGTCTGGCATTTCCTGGGTCAGTACAGGACACACAGGTAGGGGCACAGAGGCGGGCCAAGAGCCCAGGCTTGCCACCATCTGCCAGCCTAGTTGTGTTTGGAGAAATATTCCTTGCTGTCGTCCACATTGGGATTGATTGTGTCACTGCCTGGTGTCCAGCCAGCGGGGCAGACTTCCCCATGCTCATCTGTATACTGGAAAGCCTTGACCAGCCTCAGAGCCTCATCCACGGAGCGTCCCACAGGCAAGTCATTGACGATGACCTGGCGAAGGACACCCTTGCCGTCGATGACAAAGAGGCCCCTGTAGGCGACCCCCTCATCTTCCTTCAGCACGCCATAATCACTGGACAACTTTCTGGTTACATCAGCCAGCAGGGGGATGTTCAGTGGGCCCAAGCCTCCCTCCTTCCGGGGAGTGTTGATCCAAGCCAGGTGGGTGAACTGAGAGTCGACGAGACGCCCCGCACCTCGCAGTTCAGCTTGTGGAACTCCTCAGCACGGTCGCTGAAAGCTACGATCTCCATGGGGCACACAAAGGTAAAGTCCAGCGGGTAGAAAAAGAGGACCACATACTTCCCATTGTAGTCGGAAAGCTTCACCTCCTTGAAGGCGCCATCCACCACCGCGGTGGCCTGGAATTCCGGGGCGGGCTTTCTGAGGTGCGCCTTGCCGCAGGCCATGACTGAAAGCTGCGTGGGTAAGGGCGGGACGCACGGGCTCTCGGATGCACAGACTTGATTTCGCAGGGCCAGGTCATCCATTTTAAATATAGCCGTGTGTACCTGTCCATCCCAAGCTCCCTAACTATCCCTTCCCCCGTCCTTCCCTCCGGCAACCATAAGCTCATTCTTTACGTATGTCTGTGAGTCTGCTTCTGTTTTGTAACTTCATTTGCATCAGTTCATTTTAGATTTCATGTATAAGGGAGGTTATGTGATGCTTCTCCTTCTCTGCCTTGTTTTACTCAGGATGGCAATCTCTGGGCCCGTCCATGTTGCTGCAAATGGCATTATTTCATTCTTTTTAATGGCTGAGTAATATCCCGTTGTATATATGTGCCACACCTTCTCTGCTCATTCTTCTGTCAGTGGATATTTAGGCTGCTTCCACGTCTTGGCTATTGTACACAGTGCTTCCGTGAACACTGGGGTGCTTGTAGCCTTTCAGATCGTGTTTTTCTCTGGATATATGCCTAGGAGCGTGACTACAGCATCTGTGACGTGCATTTATTTCTAGTGGCATGGTTTTGGAATATGGCTGAGTTAACACTTCTTGTGAACCACAGAGAAGTGGGGTTCAGCCCAACCTGGGTTTAATTCTCCTCAGCCCTTAGTGAACTGGGTCACATGACTGAAGGTTTAGGAGCGGTGGGTTAGGAGGGGCTGGAGGAGCTGGCGTTGGTCTCTCTCAGGCTAAATGTTGAGCATTTTCCCAACCCTCCAGGCCTCAGTTTTCTTCTTGTGTGTGACATGGAGAAGTGAGGTCACCTTCAAGGCCTCCATCGCCCTGAGAGAGGGGGCCTGGCTGCTTCCCCGCCTGCCACGATCATGGAGGATGTTGGGCGCGCCTGCCAGCAGCCGTCCTGGTCTGACTCTTGACGTGTCAGGTGAACAGACTTCTGGGACTTAGCAGGAGGCCACCTCACTGGCCAGTGGCTTCAGAGGGAGAGCTCCCAAGGGAACCACACAAGAGAGAAGCTCAGGAAGTGAGGGCTGTAGCATCCTGACTCCCACCCAAGCCCGTGCCCCAAGCCCCATTTACCTAGCACATAGGGACAACTGGCTTGAACCTTAGGGAGAAGCTAGACTGTTCTGACCAGTGAGAGGAGGGTGAGTAAAGCCGGTGTGTCTACAGTGTATTGGCGGGGAGGGGGGGGATTACTGTGGCTAGATTTCTGCCCCCCGCTTTCACAGGAGCTTCCCTCTCATAAATAGTTGTTTCTCTTCTCCTTCCAGCCTGACAAACTTTGAGTAAATCAAACCTTTGGGGCTATCCACTGCCAGTTCTGAGATGGCCATATTCCTCATTGCATGAGTTAGAAATAGCATTCCACTCTAAGAGGAGACAGCCTCACCCAACCCCAATAAAAACCATAGCTCAAACACATCACCTCAGGTGTTTTGTTTTCCCTCTCCTATACAAGTTCAAAGGAAGGTGTTTCAGCACTGAAGTGGGGCTCCCCAGTAATCAGAGACCAGGGCTTCTTCTGTCTTTATTCTCCACCATTGTTAGTGAGTGGTTTTTATTCTCAAGTTTGCCTCTGTCCCCAAATGATTGCTGGAGCACCAGCCATCATATCTATATTCCAGGCAGGGAAGAAAGAATAGGGAGGAGCAAAAATGTGCACCCAACTTTTCTTCTCCTTCAGTTCAATCACTCAGTAATGTCTGACTCTTTGCAACCCCATGGATTGCAGCATGCAAGGCCTTCCTGTCCACCATCAATTCCCAGAGTTTACTCAAATTCATGTCCATTGAGTCGGTGATGCCATCCAACCATCTCTTCCTCTGTCATCCCCTTCTCTTCCTGCCTTCAATCTTTCCCAGCATCAGGGTCTTTGCCAATGAGTCAGTTTTTCACATCAGGTGGCCAAAGTATTGGAGTTTCAGCTTCAGCATGAGTCCTTCCAATGAATATTTAGGACTGATTTCCTTTAGGATGGACTGGTTTGATCTCCTTGCAGTCCAAGGGACTCTCAAGAGTCTTCAACACCATGGTTCAAAAGCATCAATTCTTCTCCTCAGCTATCATATATAGTAATATCCACTTATAATTTAGAGACCAGAACTTAGTCACTCAGGTGCAGGCAAGGCTGGAAAATGTAGTTTTCACATTCCTAAGTCCTAAGGCACTTCACACGTGTCCGACTCTTGAGATACCATGGCCTATAGCCTGCCAGGCTTCTCCATGGGATTCTCCAGGCAAGAATACTGGAGTTCTCCAGGCAAGAATACTGGAGTGGGTAGCCATTTCCTTCTCCAGGGGATCTTCCTGACCCAGGAATTGAACCCGCGTCTCCTATGTCTCCTGCACTGGCAGGTGGGCTCCTTACCACTAGCACCACCTGGGAAGACCAGTTTCCACATGGATACTTTAAATGAAACAAGAGTTCTCTTCTAAGGAAGAACAAGAGATTGAATACTGTAGGCAACGAGCAATTTCTGCCTCACTTAGCATGGCAGTCAAGGCCTTGGATGAACTTTCAGAACTAGTGAGCTTATTCTGCTGCAGGCCTGGCTCAGGGATGGGAGGACAGGAAAGTCGGTCATTCAGTGATAGGCTTGTCCTCCTGACTTGGATAACCAACGCTGGACCAAGCCCGAGCATGCTGCCTTCCTGCTCAGCCTTTCTGCTGTTGCCAAGGCAGCACCTGGACCCCCATGTGAGGGACAAAACTGCTCAGGCTCCTATTCTGTTCCCCAGAGAGTAGGACAGGGTCCATTCAGTTGCCCTGGACTCACCTGCTGAGACGACACTGCTGCAGTTGCCACGGACGGAGCCCACGGTGAGTTTCCACATGTGCACACCTGCCCCTCCCCCCCCCGCCACTCCCCAGCTCTCTCTCCCCACAATCACCTACATTTCTCCCACCTTGGTTTCTCTTGCTCCTGCTGCTGCTGCTGCTAAGTCGCTTCAGTTGTGTCCGACTCTGTGCGACCCCACAGATGGCAGCCCATTGGGCTCTGCCATCCCTGGGATTCTACAGGCAAGAACACTGGAGTGGGTTGCCATTTCCTTCTCCAATGCATGAAAGTGAAAAGTGAAAGTGAAGTCGCTCAGTCGTGTCTGACTCAGCGACCCCATGGACTGCAGCCTACCAGGCTCCTCTGTCCATGGGATTTTCCAGACAAGAGTACTGGAGTGGGATGCCATTGCCTTCTCCGTCTCTTGCTCCTACACAGTGTTAATATCTAGGGCTCTCACCAGGGGGCAGACCTTTGAGACTCGAGTACAGAGGAGGTGATGATGACGGCAGCTTGTGGTCCAAAGGCCCTCAGGTCCCCCACGGGTTGCTGCGGGAGACTTTGTGATTCATCCCTTCAGCCGGGCAACCTCACAAATCAAATATCAGTTCTAATTTTTAAAGCCATTTTCATGACAGTGGTTTTCCATCGAATCCCCAAGAGCTAACAATATGTAATCAGTTTTCCTTAACAAATGACCTCCTTTAACTTCATTAGTTCATACTTAATTTACTAGCATGTAGCAAGATAATTAACACTCCTGATTAGAAATGGGCCAAAGAAGGAACCTCTGTCTGCATGGCCAAGGCCCATATTAAAAGTTGAGCTGTTTTCTAATTTTCCTTACCATTTAATTCATTGAAGGTAGTGGTTGGTGATTTGTAGCTTTTGTTTAAAAAATTAAAATGGAGGTGAGACGAATGGGTCTTGCTACAGAGCACTTTATTACCAACTCTACCAACTCATGTTTTGGGTACTTTTTTTTTTTCTCTCGGATATAAAGACATGAAACCAGAGAATCAAAGGACAATTGAATGTGTTTAATAGAGGCTTTAAATAGCTGGCAAGACTTTCAGCTCATTAGGAGGGGAGCTGAGAGGCGGGCTAGGGTGGGGGAAGTGGAGAAAACTTCCCAGAATGTAATACTAACCATCCTGTTTGTAAGCATTGTCTTTTGAGCAGTCTGGTCCACCTATTATAGTTTACAAACCTCTTTGAGTCCCTTATCACTTGGTCCCCACACAGCTCTGGGATGGGGATGGTGGGGAGGGACCCACCGTGGGAGCCTCAGCATCTCTGATGAGTAAATAGGCCCAGAGAAGTGAGAAGAGCTGAGCAACTGGAGCCAGCTCAGGAACTGCGCCTTCTGCAGGATGGACCCTGTGTCTTCCTTTGTGTGACCCCATGAACTGTAGCCTTGGACTACATGTAGTAGCCATGACCCCATGGACTGTAGCCAAGAATGCCAGGAGAAATATCAATAACTTCAGATACACAGATGACACCACCCTTATGGCAGAAAGTGAAGAGGAACTAAAGAGCCTCTTGATGAAAGTGAAAGAGGAGAGTGAAAAAACTGGCTTGAAACTCAACATTCAAGAAACTAAGATCATGGCATCCCATCCCATCACTTCTTGGCAAATAGATGGGGAAACAATGAAAACAGTGGCAGACTTTATTTTCTTGGGCTCCAAAATCACTGCAGATGGTAACTGCAGACATGAAACTAAAAGATGCTTGCTCCTTGGAAGAAAAGCTATGACCACCTAGACAGCATATTAAAAAGCAGAGACACTGCTGTGCTGACAAAGGTCCATCTAGTCAAACCTATGGTTTTTCCAGTAGTCATGTATGGATGTGAGAGTTGGACTATAAAGCAAGCTGAGCACTGAAGAATTGATGCTTTTGAACTGTGGTGTTGGAGAAGACTCTTGAGAGTCCTTTGGACTGCAAGGAGATCCAACCAGTCCATCCTAAAAGAAACCAGTCCTGAATATTCATTGGAAAGACTGATGTTGAAGTTGAAACTCCAATACTTTGGCCACCTGATGTGGAGAACTGACTCACTGGAAAAGACCCTGATGCTGGGAAAGATTGAGGGCAGGAGGAAAAAGGGATGACAGAGGATGAGATGGTTGGATGGCATCACTGACTCGATGGACATGAGTTGGAGCAAGCTCCAGGAGTTGGTGATGGACAAGGAAGCCTGCCGTGCTGCAGTCCATGGGGTCGCAAAGAGTCAGACACGACTGAGTGACTGAACTGAACTGATAGACTGTAGCATGCCAGCCTCCTCTGTACATGGGGATTCTCCAGGTAAGAATACTGGAGTGGGTGGCCATGCCCTCCTCCAGGGGACCTTCCCAACTCAGTGGTCAAACACAGGTCTCCCACATTGCACGCCGATTCTTTACCGTCTCAACCACCAGGAAAGCCCATCCTTTGTGAAGATTGATGCAAATATCGGCTGATTCTGGGCTTCTGGGTCCCTCAGCTTCACTTGTGAGGTAAGCCAGGTGCAGGCCATGAGCTTTAAGGTGCCCTCATCCTTAGGCCCCTGACCTCTGTACCTTCACTGCCTCGTTCACTCCACTCCAACCCTGGGCCCTGGGTCAGAGCTCACTAATCTCTGTTTCAAGCTTACTTCCCACCAGGCCCTCTGTTAGCTCCTGTTTTGCGGCTTCCCTGGTGGCTCAGAGGTTAAAGCGTCTGCCTGCAATGCAGGAGACCTGGGTTCGATCCCAGGGTTGGGAAGATCCCCAGGAGAAGGAAATGGCAACCCACTCTGGTATTCTTGCCTGCAGAATCCTATTGATGGAGGAGCCTAGTGGGCTACAGTCCACGGCGTCACAAAGAGTCGGACGCGACTGAGTGACTTCACTAAAACGTGTGTTTTGGGTATCTCCATGATTACTGATGAGGATAACGGGGCTGAGAGAGGGAGTAGCTTGCCTAAAGGGCTTCCCTGGTGGCTCAGCAGTAAAGAATCCGCCTGCCAGTGCAGGAGATGCAGGTACAATCAATGGGTCAGGGAGATCCCCTGGAGAAGGAAATGGCAACCTACTCCAGTGTTCTTGCCTGGAGAATCCCATGGACAGAGGAGCCTGGCGGGCTACAGTCCATGGGGAGTCCATGGGTCGCAAGAGTCAGACATGACTTAGTGACTGAGCAACAAAAATAACAGCAAACAAGTCTGGAAGGGTGAAAGTTGGAGTCCTGGCTGGCTGGCTCCAGGGCATTTGCTCTTGAGGCAGAATCCTAGATTTCCTGGGAGGAGAAATACTTGGACCTGGATTCTACCCAGGAGCTGGTAGCTCGGCTTGCTCTGGCTGCGGGTTCCTCCGAGAGGGGCTGGTGAAGGGAGAGAAAGCCCTGTGCTGGCGTGGCTTGAGAACATGGCCTGGAGGTGTGTGTGGGGAGAGCGGGTGGCCCCAGGAAAGAAGCGAGGAATCTTGCTTGGTCCCCTCAGGTGGGCAGACCCTGCTGATAGAAACAGGGCTGCTCTTTCCTCTTGCATCCTTTCAGTCTTTTTCTTTTTAAAATATTTTTATTTGTGTATGTATTTGGCTGTGCTGGGTCTTAGTTGCAACATATGGGATCTAGTTCCCTGACCAGGGATTGAACCCCGGCCCCCTGCATTGGGAGCATGGAGTCTTAGTCACTGGGAGGGAAATCCTAGCCTCCCAGGCTTAAACACAAAATTCCCTCAGGGCGTTGGGCTTCTCTTCCAGGTCTCCGGAGACAGAACCTTTCCCAGGGGTTGGAGGATAGGGGGCATGCTCAGAGGGGCTGGGGTTTGGGATTCAGGCTGTGTCTGTCCAATGGGCGAGCAGGTTTCGGGGAGTCCTTTCATGGCTTCCCCTCACCCCCCAGCCTAAGGAATAGAGCAAGTGCTTGGGGGAAGGGAAGTTCAGGACAGGAGGCAGACAGTGCAGGGGAAGCAAGATCCCCCGCTGGGGGCCGTGAGCAACACTCCGAGGGGACTTGCCTCTGCCCACAGTGGGGTGAGAGCTAGAATAGCAGCTGACCTGCAAGACTGTGATCTGTTCGTTTATCCCCAACTCCTTCCAGGAAAGACTGGTGGCTGCCTGCCAGGGGTTTGAAACCATGGCTTTCACTTTGATGAAGCTCAAGAGGGTCCCTCGGGTTAAGTGTCACTAAATTGAGACCATGTGTGAAGTGGAGTCCTGTGTGCTGACTTTATGCTCACGGCACTGCTGTGGAGTCAGGATGGTTATGTGACAGATAGGGAAACTGAGGCTCAGAGGGTGAAGTAACTTGTCCAAGGTCCCACCTGGGGAAGACAGGAGTTCAGTCCAGGTTTGACTTGGGCAGCAACCGGGACTCTTCCCTGGAAGCAGAAGGTGACACCCCTTCAAATCTGACTGAAATCTCTCGTACCTACAGCCATCTGAGGCATGACGCAGGTCAACACCTTACCCTGATGGCTCCAGCCACCTACTGAATACTGGCCTGCATTTCCCTGAGATCATTTTCACCCAAAATGTGGGTCTTGGCTGGTCCTGAACGGATTGTCTTTTGTTGGGTAGAATGGAGAGGGTGAGCCTGGGCAATCTGTATACTTTGTACCTACAGGCCCAGTCAAGGTGACCCTTGACATCAAATGTTGATTTTACAAATGAGGAAACTGAGGATGGGCTAGCGGCTCATCTAGAATCAGAATGCTGGTGACCTGTCCCCTGGCCTGATGATCTTGAATCATTTCCGTGACAAGGAGGGGCCAGGAGAAGGCTCCCCTCCCTGCTGGGGCCACCCGTGGAGCATTTGGACCATTCAATTAGTTTTAGCCCCTTAATATTTTATGGACTCTTTCTCTTATGTCTTAATGAAGTGCCTGTCACACAGTGAATGAATAAAAGCCACTGCTTGCCAAATCCCTACACACGGGTCCTCAGCCCAGCCCCTCTCCATCAATCCAGCATCCCAGCTCCTGGTGTGATGACATCAAACCCTTCCAAGGGCAGCCGAACATTTCCTTGCTTCGTCCCATCCAGGCATCTGTGTCTCCCTGGGAATTTGGATGGAAGTATTAATAAGCCACCAGGCTTCAGTCAGAAGGGCATGGTGACTCACTTGTTTTGACAGTATAATATCTCTAGTTAAAAATAACGCAGAGGCTAAAAAAACAAAAATCCCAACAAGCCCTGGCAACTGGGTTGGTTTCCAGTTGAATGTCCACTCCCCCCATCTTCCTTCCAACAGAATCCAAGCTGTGCTCAGGATGGGGTGCTGTGTACACTGTGAGGGTCAGCCTGGAGCCCGGCTCTCTCCCCTTTGCCAGTGATGGCTTTCGGGCTGGAAGTGAGGCCCGGTCCCGGCCAATGGGACAGACGGAAGTCTGCTAAGGACTTGGTCTGAATGAAAAGCCCCGTCCCCACAGCTTCGGGCCTTGGGATGCAGTTGTCTGGGGAGCTGGTGCCTGCAGCATCTGTCGTGCAGCCAGGCGGGCAAGGCCATCAGCACAGACTCTCAGAGGATGCGACCTGGAGAAGCCCCAGAGCCGAGAACGCACCCTGGAACCTCCGACCTCCAGGCTTCTCATTCCATATTGTTTAAGCCTGGCTGACTCGGGTGCAGCCAAAGCCATCCCACCTGAGGCTGGGCTGGTGGTGACCCCCGTGGCCAGGTGCAGGTGAGGGAAAGCGTCTATTTGCACTCAGGGATAGAGGTTGCTGGGAAGACACTGGGTAACCGCTTAAAAATGTAAAAGCGATTCTTGGTTCGCAAGCTGTACCAAGCCAGGCAGAGGGCCAGACTTGCCAGCCCCTGGGCTACAGTTTCCTGGGCAAGGAATCCTGCAGGAGAGGCCACCCTCAGCTTTCCTCCAAGGCTGAGTCACGGAGGTCTGGGGCCAGCCGAGCCCCCACAGCCCCTGTGCACGGCCACCTTAGCTGGGGACAGAGCGTGTGAGTGTCCCAAGCCCTGGCCTGCTGCCCGTGGCATGCGGAGGTCTCTCTCCCCACTCTTGGCCCCTCGGGCCCCTGAGCTGCTGCGTGGCCATCCCAACATCTCCTGGTCCTTACCTCAGGTCCTCTTGCCTTGGCTCAGGCACCGCTGAGGCCCCCGGCTGTGCCCAGGCCCACTGTGGTCCCGATGACCCCCTCCCCGTATCATGCTCCGTGCCAGGCTGAGTTCATCTGCCTGAGTCCATCTTCCTCAGGTGACTTCTCTCCCAGCAGATTCCTTAGCTCATCAGACAAACACATTTCTGGTGGCCTTGGTGCCCAAACCTCAGTTCAGTTCAGTTCAGTCACTCAGTCATGTCTGACTCTTTGTGACCCCATGGACTGCAGCACCCCAGGCCTAGCCTGTCACATCTGAATCTGCTTAGCCTTGTGCTGGGACACTGGTCTTCTAGATCATACTGCGAATCCCACTCCATCTTGCAGGGAAAAACTAGCAGAAAGAAGATTGAATCAGACACCTGGCCACAGGACCTGGAAGCCAGCCATTCAACTCACTCAGCAACACCTTCCCATCAGTAAAAAGCACAGATCACCGCACCCAGCTCAGTTAAGTTCAGTTGCTCAGATGTGTCCGAATCTGCAACCCCATGGACTGCAGCACGCTGGGCTTCCCTGTCCATCACCAACTCTTGCAGCTTGCTCAAACTCATGTCCATTGAGTTGGTGATGCCATCCAACCATCTCATCCTCTGTCATCCCCTTCTCCTCCTGCCTTCAGTCTTTCCCAGCATCAGGGTTTTTTCAAATCAGACAGTTCTTCGCATCAGGTGGCCAAAGAATTGGAACTTCAGCTTCAGCAATAGTCCTTCCAATGAATATTCAGAGTTGATTTCCTTTAGGGTGGACTAGTTTGATCTCCTTGCAGTCCAAGGGACTCTCAAGTCTTCTCCAACACCACAGTTCAAAAGCATCAATTCTTTGGCGCTCAGCTTTCTTTATGGCCCAACTTTCACATCCATACATGACTACTGGAAAAACCATAGCCTTGACCAGAGGGACCTTTGTCAGCAAAGTAATGTCTCTGCTTTTTAATATACTGTCTAGGTTGGCCATAGCTTTTCTTCCAAGGAGGAAGCATCTTTTAATTGTATGGCTGCAGTCACCACCTGCAGGGATTTTGGAGTGCCCAGCTCAGGTGCCCATAAACCAGACTTGGTACATGGAGGGGTCCAGCACAGGGCATCTGTGACCTGGAACATGTGTGGTCTTCAATAGCTGCTTCCCGGATCTGCATAGAAAATTGAGGTTCAGAAATAGGATGAGCTGTGGACATGCTGGTGGAGAAACAGCCATGGGAAGGCAGAGTGCAGCTGGTCTGAAGCCGACGAGGAGGGAACGCAGGCAAGGCTGAGATGAGAACAACCCCACTTCACTTCCCAGAGCTGTGCCTGCTGGAGCCTGGCACAAAGTGATGGGGAGGGGTTGGGAGTCAGGAAGGGGGAGGGGTGGGAGGTGACCTGACCACAGCCACCAGGTGAGTCACGACTGAGAACAAAACCCCCCTCCCCAAAGGGGTGGGTAGGCCTGGAAGGGGTAGGTCTGGGAGAGGGTACCAAGTTCCAAGACTTGGCTCCAGCAAGCCTATGGCTTCAGACTTCCCACCAAAGTCTTCCCAGGGCCACTGATGCTTCTGGCAGCCTCCCTTGCTGGGGGCAGGTATGTTCCTGCCAATGGAGCAGCATCTTGCTGATAAAACCTAATGAGCTGCATTTAACAACAACACAGCCCTACCATGTGGCTTCCTCCCGGGGTTGCCCATCTGCCAACCCTGGGGGCCATGCTTAGTACAGCTGAAACCCCCTCCCCCATCATGGAATCAGGAGAGAGCCCAGGTCCCTGGGGCCAGGCTCAGCACACAGGCCAGCAAATCTCTGTGCTTAGCTCGTGCCAGCTCCTGGCCACCCTCCAGGCTCTCAACACCACCACCAGATGGTGGCTAACGGAGGGTGAAAAGCTCCTGGGAAGGTCTGGGCACAGAGCAGTGGTGGCGGGAGGCCAGCCAAAGGCGCCCTGGCCATGGCCTTGGGGAGGGCTCCAGGTGAGGCCTGCCTTGGCTTGGAGCAACCTGCCTTCATTCCCAACCCTTGCCAGTCATCTTTCCTCTCCTCTCCTCGTCACTGGACCCAGGGACCTACTAGCTGGGCATTTATTCCTTGCAAAAGGACAATCAAGGCAAGGTGTGGATAGACATGTGTGGTCAACAGGCCTGGGCCAGGATTTCCAGGAGTGAATTGTTCCATGGCCTCTTACTTGCAGATATCTTAGCAGCCCAGCCTTCCTTTTAGCTGGAGTGAAGGAGGAGGGTGTCACACATCCGGGAACTCTGCAGCTCATCCTGCACCCCTGAGTCACAGGCTGGGCTATTCAGGGGAAACAGTTTGACCTAAACCATCAGGGCTGTGATGGACATTCATCTCATCCTCTGGTGGCTTCAAGCATCGTGCTGCAGAACCCAGTCCACAAGCATGCCCACTGCCCCCCGGGCCAGTGTCCTCTCACTGCAAATCCACCCCCAGTCCCTTTGGGCTGGAGGATCAGGTAGGTCAAGCCAGATGAAAGAACAGGGCTGGATGAGGGCAGATCCAGCCCACAGGAAGGAAAAAGTATCATCATAAAAAAGTCCAAGCCAACACTAGGATTCCTGTCTTCCTGAGGGGAGTGAGGGACGTCCTTCCCTTCTGCTTGAGGAAGAGGATGTTCATATCTTAAAATCACGTGGGACAGGGTATCACCTGGGCCATGTGCTGTTCTGAGGACGTGCTCTGGAGGACAGGCAAAGGGGTTCTGAGCTGTTTGGAGCTGAAGAAAGCTGGGCTCCTCTACGCAATAAAATGGATGGGGGCGGTGTTTGCTGTTGCAGCGGAGCCAGCCACAAGAGAACCTGAGCAGCCTGGAAGGTGGTGGCACCCGGGGTGGGGGGCGGGTGTGAAATAGCCGAGGTTCTATTTGAGAGCAAGCACGTCCGAGGTTTAATTTTAAACTTGTTTTTTGGATCCATCTGCCTTCATGTTTCCAAATCACCAGTGTGAACTGCTGCCCTCTCAAGGCTGGGGTGGGTCTGCATCCTACGGCTGGGTGGCCACATGGGCACAAAAGACCAGCTGCAGATTGTGGAGCAGAAAACAGGAACTCAGGGAAGGCAAGGATTAGAGCCAGGGTGACTGTGAGGATGTAACACTTTGGAGGGAACCAGGGCTGGGATAGGTGAGGGGGTTTGAGGCAATGTTGTCTGGATTTTTTTTCCCTCTTTGGCGGCACCACACAGTAGGGCATGTGGAATCTTAGTTTCCTGATCAGGGATCGAACCTGTGCCCTGTGTGCTGGGAGTGCAGAGTCGTAACCACTGGACCACCGTGGGAAGGACTGTTGTCTGGGTTTTAAGGGGTAGAGAGAGCCAGGTGATACCTGGGTTGTATCCATTCTGGAAAAGTGATTTGAGCCCCTTGAGCCCACAGTGGGTGGACAACAGATTAGCTCTGCTGGACGCTGGCCTGTTTTCCTGGTTGGTTTCCAGCCAAGCCCACTGTCAGCACAGCCCCGGCTTTTAATCTGCAGCCCAGGTCTCTGCCTGGTGAAGCAGCACTGTGAATGGGCACCAGCCATCTCTGCTGGGCATGAAGGAGAAGCTGGGACATTTAAGTGTTTCTTTTATTCTGCTTATTTTATCTCAGTGGATGGGGATTGAATGGCAGGAATTAAAAACCCAAAGAATCTTATAGCTTCAGATACAAAAGCAATATGCTGCTATATTAAGCCATGAAATTTGGGGATGTTTGTTATGCAGCCATAACTGACTGATACAGGGGTAGGAGGAGGTTATTACCATCTATTAAGCACCATCTTGCCAGATAGTTCATAGCCAAGAACTTGTTAAATTCTTGCAACAGAAAAGCAGAAGCATCACAGTCTCCTCACAGAGGTTGGGGAAGACCTGTGGGAGAAGGTGCTATTTGAGGAGAGATGATAGAAAGGGCAGCAGTACTGGAGCAGACTGGGAGAGGGGCTGGCACTGGCAGGAGTTTAAATGGTAGCAGCAAGCAGGTCACACAGGGCCTTGAAGCCAAAGGTGTGGTTTTTCCCTCCCAGTGAGAGGGGAAGCCCTTGGTGAGTTTTGAGCAGAAGAGGACACAACTTGACTTCAGAGGGAGGGCTGGCCCTTGCTGGTCCTTGGAGAACAGGCAATGAGAGAGGGGCAAACAGGGACACCAGCCAAGAGGCATGGTTGCAGTAGGGAGCGTAGCATGGGCTGGACATGAGGTGTGAGAGAGAATTGGAAACAAGATTTGGCCTGACTCACTGGAGTCCTGGGCTTGGCCGTGATGAGACGGGGGGAATCACAGAGAAGGGAGTTTGAGGTGGGGCCCCTTGCCTTCCCAGGACTCCATCCCTCCCTGTGGGTGCTCTTTGGGGCTATACTCAGCCAATCTCCCACAGCAGATGCTCTGGAAACCTCCCTGGGGCTCTGGAAGCTCCTGGAAGGTGGGACAGTGTCTAAATTTGTCTTTGTAGTAACTGCTTATGGAATGGGTGCACAGATGAAGGCATTCTGGAAAGTCCTTGGTAGAAGTGATGCTTTGCTCAGTTGGGGATGAGGCGATAGCATTTTTTGGGCTTCCTGACTTCTGGAGGGAGTGGGATGCGGAACAGGTTTTCTCAGAGAGGCTGATCTGACCGGATTTTGTGCTGCCGTTTCTTTCCTCTTCACTCTATTGTCCCTGGATCCACATCTCCCAAAGAGAGAAAACAGGGAGACATGGGCTGGCCCTGGGAAGGGGAGATGGGAATCTCTGGGCTTCTTTCAGCCCCCAGATTCACTCTGTGAGTAGCCTGCCCTGCACAATGAGGAGAGAGAGGTCTGACTCATCCCTGGAGAGCAGATTCCCATCTGAGCAGGCTCAGAGTCTCCACAGTGCCCGTTGCCATGGCAAAGAGCCATTTACAGACAAACAGATCATTCCAGAACCCCTGCCCCATTGGTTACCCTGTGACCCAGCACAGTAAATAGGTTATGCTTTGAAGATGCCACGTCTCTAACCCAGGTCTGAACTCGGTGTGTAGCCTCCCCTTTGATGGGCTCCTCCCTTGCTCCTGCTTTGTACCTGGAAAAAGTTTTCTTTTCACCTGCTGTCCTGGGGGATGGTAGTGTGATGTTCAGATGCTCACAGCCCCTCGGCCTTAGGAAAGAGCCTTACTCTATGCTGATGAGCCTGAAGCCGGGAATTTGAGCTGTCACTGCAGGCCAGTCCTGAGCTAGTTTTCCTTTTGGGCCTCGCATGTCCCCGCATCACTCAGGAGCAACTTACTGTTCACTGACTAAGGCCGGTTATTGTTTTGTTGGGCCAACCAGAATGTCTCCCTCTTTTGGGGCTCCTGGGTGACTGTGCTTGGGTGCTTAGTCGCTCAGTCATGTCCAACTCTTTGTGACCCTATGGACTGTAGCCTGCCAGGCTCCTCTGTCCATGGGATTCTCCAGGCAAGAATACTGCAGTGGGTTGCTGTGCCCTCCAGGGATCTTCCGGACCTAGGGATCGAAGCAATGTCTCCTGTGTCACCTGCATTGGAGGTGGATTCTTTAGTGTTGCTGATTTCGCACGTGTGTTGCGGGTTCGGGATTCCTGGATTACCGCTGTCACTGGTGAATTTGTCCAGCCAGGGTACCCTGCACACTTAAGGATGAAGGCCGTAAGTGTCCTCAGAAGCCTGGTCCCCGCAGCTTAGGACCCTTTTGGGTCACAGAGTCGCTGCCGTTGTATGGGGGGCGGTGGCGGTGGCCTAGATTAGGGGCTCCCTGGGCTCCCTCCTTGGAGAAGGCAATGGCACCCCACTCCAGTACTCTTACCTGGAAAATCCCGTGGACGAAGGAGCCTGGTAGGCTGCAGTCCATGGGGTCGCTAAGAGTCGGGCACAACTGAGCGACTTCACTTTCTTTACCACTGAGCCACCAGGGAAGCCCTTCCTGGGTGGATAGTATGAGGTTTGATATGTCAAGGGTTTAGCACAGGGCCCCGCCCCAGGGAGGGGCAAAATGCATGCTTGTTCCATTTATTATCCTTATTCCCTCCCCAGCACCCCGCCCCCCACCTCCACCGCACCCCACCATCTCATACTCTCTCTTCTGCTCTTTCCCCCAAAAGCACTCCAGAAACTTGAAAGAGAGCCTAGAGAGCTTCCTGGAGGTGGTGTTCCTATAACCAAAGCAAATTGTATGTTTTTTCCAATAAAATGATGGCTCCTATCTCTAGAGTATCTACTATATGCCATGCACAGGCTATGTGCTTCTTACTTGGTTCTTATTGCAACTGTTTAAGATTTTATTATCTCTATTTTTTAGGTGAGGAAGTTCAGATGAGACGCAGAGAAATTAAGTGCTTACTCAAGATCACACAGATTATTTGAACCTGAGAAGTTTCATTCCAGAGCGTGGGCATTTAACCCACATGCAATACTATTTTGGTGTCCTATTTGTGTTTGTATTTGCTTTGGGCCTCTTCCCAGTTGCCCTTCACACTCCTCTTCCTGGTTCCTCTGAGCAGCAGTGCTTGCTTTTCTGAGGATCCAGGTCACTTCTTGCCTCTGCCTTCTTTCGGCTCCTCTCTGCCCTCAGTAAGGCAATGGGCACTTGTCCAGCCACTGGACCACACTTCCCAGTCCACTCAATGAATATGGAGAGAGAAGGGAAAGAAAGGAGACAAACTCAAGTGTGAGACCCACTGGGGCCACAGCCATGTGGCTGACAGGCTCAGGGGAAGAGAGAAGGCCCTAGGACCAGGAAGGACGGGGTGGGTGTGGTCCTGGCAAGGCCAGCTGTCCAGGGTCCAAAAGCAAGCTCTGGGAATCAAGCTTCAGCCTCTAAGGAATGGCTGGAACAACTCAAGCAGAGTGTTAGGTCCCCAACTCAGCAGATTAAGGGAAGTGAGAGCGGGACACGTGGTCTACAGGGCAACAGAGTGCTGGGTAGGGAAACTGAATCAGGAATCTTGTCCTCCATGCTGGGTCAAATCATGGGGCCCCATTCAGGCTTCTGATTCCCAGGGTAACCTGGCTATACAAGCCTTAGACCCACGGGCAATAGAACTTTCCCCCAGCCACTGGGGCTGACATTACTGCCAAGACACTTGCTGCCCATCAGGATGGTCTCAGACCTGGGTAGTGCTGAGTCTGCAGGTGTGTCTTTTTTGGACAGCAGGGAGGAAAAACTGGGTGAGAAGAGATGAAGATGGCACCTCTCAGCAACCTTCTCTCCCATCACAGGACCCTGTCTGCACAGAGCTGCCCCTCCCCAGCCCCCCATCCAGAGCCTCCAGGCCCCCAAAACCTGCTATTCAAGAACACTTAGGGATGGTATCACCTAGGGCTTTGGAGGGAAGAAACTGATAACTTGATTCTAGGACTTCAAAATTTCAATGATGACTTGCTTTTTGTTTTTAAAGGGTCAACTCCAGTACTTTGGCCACCTCATGCGAAGAGTTGACTCATTGGAAAAGACTCTGATGCTGGGAGGGATTGGGGGCAGGAGGAGAAGGGGACGACAGAGGATGAGATGGCTGGATGGCATCACCGACTTAATGGACGTGAGTTTGAGTGAACTCCGGGAGATGGTGATGGACAGGGAGGCCTGGCGTGCTGCGATTCATGGGGTTGCAAAGAGTCGGACAGGACTGAGTGACTGAACTAACTAAGAACCTCAGAGATGCCCTCCTGGGTGTGATGTGTGTGGCGGGGGTGGTGTTGACTAAGCTGGGGGTTGCTGTACACACTCTGATCCCTTCTTGGGGGTGCTTGTCTCCTAGTTTTGGCCTGCGGTGAATTCATATACTGCTACGTGTCCCTCCCAGATTGAGGCTGGCTGCAGGACAATGCCTCGGGAAGAGACGAGGGAGGCCCCGCCTCAGGGCTCTTTGCTGTCTGGCTCCCATGGGTGATGTTCATTATCCTTAAACCCACGGCGCTGGGGGTCAGCCACGCTGGCCTCTGCCCGCAGCTGTGAACACCTATCTCCGCTCCACCAGCTTCATTCCGCCTGATAACGGCTGCCGCCTGCACAGGAAGATGGATGGCTGCTGTCATCCAGGCTGGTGTGCGACGTAGAGGCGCAGACTGGGGGTGACAAGGGCAGAGGGGGCCGATGCAGGTGGGCTGGGGCTGGTATGGCGCTCTAGGGAGGACGGATAGGCCCGCCAGCCCTCTGGTGGAATGCAGTTGCCTCCTTGTCTTTTCCTCTTCACCTTGTGTCTAGCAGCCTCTCCCCTTGGGACCCCCAGGCTGGTGGGCTGTCCTGCAGCTCTCCTGCTCCTCCACTCTTTGCCCCCCATGGGTGTGAGGGGAGGCTCCCCAGTCTCCGATGACCCGTGTGCTGGCTCTGTCGTCTGTCTTTGGCCTGATGCCATCATGATGATTTCCACCCTGGTTGTGGCCAGAGGAGGAAGAGGAGGAGGGGAAGAGGTGGGGTCATTGACTCTGGGGGACACTCCCTCCCACTGAGCCGTGGAACTAGCCTGGGGCCAAGGCGATTCCTGAGAGCAGAGCCTTTGAGCTTTTTAACTGAGAAAGTCCCTGGCGAGCTGGGTCGAGTTGGTCGCCCGACATGGAAAGCCAGGACTGGATGGGGCTGGAGGCAGTGCCTCGCTGTCCTGGAAGGAAAGAGTCTCCCTCCTCTGCACCCCCTGACTCCACAGGAACGCGGCCACCTGGCTGTGTGGACCCAGGGCTGGTCCGTGGGGATGAGGTAGGTCTTCATTTGCCTCTGTAGTCGGAGTCCCTCTGGTGAATGTTCCAAGAACTGGTGTGCTTGGAAACCTTGGCAATGCCCTGACGAGATGGTCCCACGTCACTGGCACCACCCCACCCTGTGGATGGGGGCCCAGAGCCTGTCCCTGAGAGCTGAAGGTCCAAACCAGAGAAGCAGAGGCATTGTCAAGTCCAAGGGTGAGAGGGCCCTCCCTAGCAGTCCAGTGGTTGGGACTTCACCTTCCTATGCAGGGGGTGCCGGTTTGATCCCTGGCCAGGGAGCTAAGACCCCACGTGCTTCGTGGCCAAAAAATCAAAACATAAAACTGAAGCAATATTGTAACAGGTTCAATAAAGACTTTAAAAATGGTCCACATTAAAAAAAAAAATCCAAGGATAGGGTAGGAAGTGAAGAGATCAAGGACTTTTAACAGCATGAGAAAAAGCCAAGCCAGGAATTGAGATGATCCAGAAGGAAAACCGCTGAGTTGACTGTGTGGACCGCTAGAGGGTGGGATAAGAATAGGCAGGCAGACAGCCCTGACCAGCCATCACAAGCCACCCCTTCACTTGATGAGACTCGTGAAGGCACACGGTCCAACAGACAATGGAGGATGTTGGCTGTGCGCCAGACCCCGTGCCTGACAGTGCACGGGATGCAGAAGTGAATTCCATGGATGCAAGCTTCACGAAGCAGAGACTGCTCGTCTTTTACATTCCTAATTTTCTGAGCACCAAACAATATTAACTAACCCTTATTTAGTGCTTAATTTGCGTTACGCATTGTTCTAAGACATTTTAAAAAACGGCTTTAGTGAAAATTATATTTCACATACCATACAATTCACCAATTTCAAATATACAGTCCAATGGCTTTTAGTGTCTTCACAGAGCTGTGCAACCATTACCACCATCAACTTTAGAACATTTTTGTTATCCTAAAAGGAAACTCTGTCCCACCCATTGTTCTCCCTTCCCCCTGCCCAGGTGACTTCTAATCTACTTTCTGCCTCTTTAGATTTTCCTGTTCTGGACATTTCATAAAAATGGAATCATACAATATGTGGTCCTCTGTGACTGGCTTCTTTCACTTAGCATAATGTTCTCAAGGCTCATCCTTATTATATTTGTCTGTAGTTCATTTCTTTTTATCGCTGGATAATCATCTGCACTATGGATGTGCCACCTCTTATTTATCCATTCATCAGATGGACTTTTAGGTTGCTTCTGCTTTGGGGCTGTTAGAAACATCTGTGTACAACATCCGTGTGGATACACGTTCTCATTATTTGTCCTCAGAAATGTATACATATGTCATTTAAACCTTAAAACCCTGTGAGGTAAGTAACATTATTATCCTAAGGCTCAGAGAAGTCAGTTAACTTGCCCAAGATCACACCGCTTGTAGGTAGTGGTAGAGCTGAAACAGGAACCATGCAGCGTTGCTCAGAGAGTGTGCCCAGAACCACCCTGCTCTATTATCTGGAAGAATGCCTGGCACATTCAGTAAGTATTTACGGGACAAGTCGCTGAATTAGATAGGGGCCCTGCTCTCCAGAGACTCATAATATGGCTACCTTCTTACAGACAGCTTCTCTCTAATTAATCTCTGCAATACTCTTGGGGTTGGAGACGGGGAGAGGAGAAGGTTGGCTGGAATCAGCTATTAAAAAGCTGAATGTGGTTAATGCCAGTTGTGTTCAGCCAGGGCTGAAGCTGCAGGTTCCTAAGGAAGAGAAGAGCAGGCATCGGGGCCTGAAATTTCTGAGGTTACAGAAAGTTTCCTCTTTAGAGCAGCGAACAGGAAATCTGCTTTTTTTGATTTTTTTTTTTTTCCCCAAGTGAGGGATGTTGAAGTTCATTTGTGTGCCTGGTAACCTCTGCCTAAACCTTGGACTGCCTGTTCCATATCACCTGTTACTGGATGACCAGGAGAGCTGGTGCTGGGGTGGGCGGCTGAGCCGGATACTTCGAGAGCAGCAGCGGCAGAGGCCCAAAGTCAGTGAGCCAGAAATCCTCATCTCAGCTCCGGGCGAGCAGGGAGACAAAGACCCCAGCCAACCACGTCCCCCAGAGCCCCATCCAGCTGCCTGCTGCATCCTCTACAAAATCAGCCTGGAGGACCTTGCTCAGCAAGCTCCGGCCTGCGCGTCATACCAGCAGCCACTCCACAGGCACTCGGATGCTTCTGGGAGGTGACTCTGACTCTTACAAATCAGGCAGTTATCAACGTGAATCTTAAATTGTTTTTAACTGAAATATAATTGATGTACAACATTGTATTAGTTGCAGATTTACAGCAGATTGAGGTTTTTATATATATATATATATACACATATATAATACATTCTTTTTCAGATTCTTTTCCATTATAGTTTATTACAAGATATTGAACATAATTTCCTGTGCTGCACAGTAGAACCTAGTTGTTTATTTTATATATAGCAGTGTTGTTGTTGTTCAGTTGCTAAGTCTCAAAAGAAAATGCTATAAATATTTAACAGGAATTTTAAGATATTTTTAACTTCTCAGAATCAGGGCTACTACTAGCCAATGTGATGCCCTGTGCGAATCAGAAAAAGGGACACCTTTTTTTTTTTTTTCCTGGATAGATGCAACCCTGCACTAAGTAAGGCACATCGCTGGATTTTAGTCCTTGTTTACCCCCTTAGTCAGGTGCCCTTGTACAGTGCACAACCTGCCCAACCTTACAGTGCCATTGGGATGAAACAGCTACTTAAAATGTGTAAGTCCTTTGCTCCTCTTCTCTATAATTACATTCATACATATTTCTATATTTATAAAAGCAGAAGACTATATACACTATTTCCCATTCATTGACTCTTTCAGTTAGACAAGTCTCATATTCTAGATATCCTTAGGGAAGGTGAGAAAGCTGGGCCGTGAAACTCTGAAAATTGCCTGATGGGTGGTGCTCTACTTCCAAGACCAGGGTCCATGTTCCCTTCCTCCAGCAATTCTCCTCCTCCTTTAGTGCTGGGACCACTCTCCACCTTGTTTCCTAGTTATTTCTTCTTCCTTCTTCTAGACTGTCAACTCTCTGGAGACAAGGGCCATTTGCAAACAGCAGAGAGACCTGAGGGAGTACTGGTCGTCTCTTGATAGAAAATGAACAGAATCGCTTGAATCATTACTGATACCATGCAAAAGACTCGATCCATTTCTTCAGGGACTTGCATCTCTGAACTCTTGTAGCCTCTTGGGTATGAGCAACCCTTCACAGAACAATTTGCTTCCATTTTTTCTTCCATCCAGCAGCTGATGGGAAAAACTTTGCTGACACCAACAGGGCTTGTGGATGGCGGAAATTGTTAAATATCAGATCTCACTTAGGATCGAGCCATGACTTCTCTAAAGGATTGCATTCAGGAGCTGGTAGATTCCAGCAGTTTCTCTGATGGGGGCTCTGTGTGTTTTCTTTCGTAGCTTCCTTCTCAGCTGTGCTGAGAAGTCGGGGTTAAGCTTTGGTTTGAACCAAATGAGAGAAAAGGTCAGGTGTGGGGAAAAGAAATAGAACCCACTGTGGTAGTCAACGCGACAGGCATCCGGGTGTCGGCACAAACAGTGGGATGTGATGGGCACGTCTTCTTAATTAAGGAATAATTTTGGGATCTACTTAGGAAAGCCGTGAGACCCGGCTCACGGTTGTGAGCCACACAACCGAGTCTCATCAGCCCAGATGCCTGCCCACAGACAAGAGAGCTGAGTATTTCCCTAATGTTGGAAACCTGGCAATTGCCTTTTGCTGAAAAAGCAATGACTGTTCCTGCACACTCTCCAATTTCCTGAAAACTTTGATTGTTTTTAGGACATTCTGGGATGAATAAAAACCCAAGGCGGCTCCTTCTAAGCTATGTTTTATACCACAGGCCCTGAAGTCATGTGTTTCTTCTTCCCCCGCAACAGAACACCGCTCATTTTGGCTTAATGCCTTTGCTTTAGACATTGTACATCTCATCCCCCCTTCCTCCCATCTGAAAGTCAGGAAAAAAGGATACTTCTTCAGGAAATGGAGCACTGGCTCTTGGGGAGAGGAAACCAATTCACTATGCACAGATCAATTTCACGTGGTTTTCAGATGAGGATTGCTTTGAAAAGTGAATCTCTCATTAAACTCCACCAGGAGGATTGTGTGGATTGTGTTCTGTATTGCCTTTCTCAGCAGGCTTCTAGATCTCGCTGGGCCAGGAACATCCCCTCTCAGGCCTCATCTTCCTCTTTTCTAAAACAAGCAGGAACTCAGCATCCTATACAGCTGGGCTAGTCAAGTGTGGCTCTGGGGCCAGCAGTATCTGCAACACTTGTGAGAAGTGCACAGAAACAGCAGGCACTGCCCCAGAGCTGCTGCGTCAGAGTCCGTGTTTTGACAGGATCCCCAAGTGATTCGCTGCACACTGAAGGCTGAGAAGAACTCTCTGAAGCCCCTTTTAGCCATAAAGCTTTATGATTCTGTAGAAAAGTATCCAGTAACAACAGCCAAAACATACTGAGCCTTTACTCTGTGCCAGGCCTCTCCCATGAGCTCGGCTCTTTCCTGGTGCCGGCTGCAGGCAGGGGCAAACAGCATTCGTATTTTACAGGAGAGGAAGCTGAGACATGGCTCAGAAAAGCTGGGCTCCTCTAGTGAGGTGTCCTGGCTAATTGGGGACAGTGAAGAGAAAGTTCTGAACATTCTCCTTAATCCACTTACTGGGCCACAGGGTTGACATATTATCCAATTCACTTAGGTCTGCATTTGGAGTCCAAGTGCACTCCAAAGTGAAAGTGAAAGTGAAGTTGCTCAGTTGTGTTCGACTCTTTGCGACCCCATGGACTGTAGCCTACCAGGCTCCTCTGTCCATGGGATTTTCCAGGCAATAGTACTGGAGTGGATTGCCATTTCCTTCTCCAGGGGATCTTCCTGACCCAGGAATCGAACCCGGGTCTCCCACATTGTAGACAGGCGCTTTACCATTGCTAAGTTGTGTCCGACTCTTTTGTGACCCCATGGACTGTAACCCACCAGGCTCCTCGGTCCATGGGATTCTCCAGGCAAGAATCCTGGGGTGGGTTGGCATTTCCTTCTTCAGGGGATGTTCCCGACCGAGGGATCGAATCCGAATCTCCTGCACCAGAGACGGATTCTTTACCACCTGAGCCCCAACTGGGTGCAGAGGTGAATCCAAAATCACGTAGTCTGACTTCACCCCTTGTGCAGCATTGTCTCAAGGATCCAGGCGAACCTTCAGAGAGGGAATTAATGTTTGAATTTTGCATTGCCAGATGCCAAGAGTTTACCAGGCAGTGAGTGGGAGACAGATGTTGCTGGGAACGATAAGAGCGAGGGCAGTGAGTGGCCCCAGGGCAGAAGAAAGTTCGCAAGTCCAGAGAGTGGCCTGAAGTACTTTAACAAAATGAATGATAATTTGGCATGATCTGGTTTCTGCTGAGCACAGCATGGGAAGAGGGGAAGATAGTCAACTTACCCAAATTAGCAGCAAGTTTAGATAAAATCTAATGAGATTTTAATATGTTTTCAAAAAGTGTCATCTACTGCAACGGGATGTATCATAGTGAGCAGATGTATCACGTGCTTATTGTGCTGGCGGAGAAGGCAATGGCACCCCACTCCAGTACTCTTGCCTGGAAAATCCCATGGATGGAGGAGCCTGGTGGGCTGCCGTCTATGGGGTTGCACAGAGTCGGACATGACTGAAGCGATTTAGCAGCAGCAGCAGGATTGTGCTGGAGCAAGAACATTCTTGTGGACTGAATCTGCTTTTTATAATGTATCTGCTACTACTTAAAGAAGTCAACTTCACCCTGGTCAAGGAAGGGTAACAGGCCCTGGGAGTCTTTCTTTGGAAGGAGGGACTGTCATTAAGGTACCCTGTGCTTGTTGAAATTCTTCCTGCACTTACCTGTCAGCCCAAAGCAGCACACACTCATGTAGCGAGGTCAGAAGTCCTTTCATAGCATATTGTAGTCATGGTGACACCACTGAGAGTCAAATTTTGGAGGCATCAACTGAAGCAAATGACATCTATACGACCAAGTTCTGACTAGTCAAAGCTGTGGTTTTTCCAGTAGTCAAGCACAAATGTTAGAGTTGTACCATAATGAAGGCTGAGCACCCAAGAATTAATGTTTCTGAATTGTGGTGTTGAAGAAGACTCTTGAGAGTCCCTTGGACGGTAAGGAAATCAAACCAGTCATTCCTAAAGGAAATCAACCCTGAATATTCACAGGAAGGACTGTTGCTGAAGCTGAAGCTCCAATACTTTGGCCACCTGATGTGAAGAACTGACTCATTGGAAAAGATCGTGATGCTGGGAAAGATTGAGGGCAAGAGGAGAAGGGGATGACAGAGGATGAGATGATTGGATGGCATCACTGACTCACTGAACCTGAGTTTGAGCAAACCCAGGGAGCTAGTGAAGGACACGGAAGCTTGGTGTGCTGCAGTCCGTAGAGTGGTGAAGAGTTGGACACAGCCGAATGACTCAACAGCAACAACAAATTGGAGCAAACATGTGAAGCCCATCTTTAAAGATTTTGAGAGGCCTTGCCCCATTTTTTATCAAGTGATTCTCACTTGATGAAAACATAAGAAAGAAAAGAAAACCAACACATCCCCTTCTTTAAATGGGATTTTCCTTTTCTGAGGAAACATCTGAATCAGGAAGGGTTGAGCTGTAAGGAATAGAAACTGTAAGAAATCAGGGCCTAAATAGCAAGGGCATGTAACAAATAGCCCTGAGTTAGGGCAGTGCCAAAGGCTCGCTATGGGACGGCTACTCGACAAGTCTGGGACGCAGCCTGTTCTCTTCTGGACGCATGAGTCTGGACGCAATCTGTTCTCTTCAAAATGTTGGTTTGTCCTGTTGTCAGCTCCCCTCATGGTCCCAAGATGGCTGCAGCAGTTAAAAAAGGAAGCATCATCTCATGAATTCCTTATGAAGAGGAGAGAAGCCATTTCAGAAAGCCCCTAGCAGCCTTCTCCCACTTCCCTGGCAATAACTGGTATGGATTTGCAGTCCCCAGCAAACGACCATTGACTTGGACGAATGGACATTTGGTCCTTGAGGTTGAACAGGACACCTTCTCTGGGCCCTTGTCTGGTCATAGGGTGACCTGAAAATAAAATCAAGGCTCTAACAGAAGGAAAGAATGGCAGGGGACGTGGATTTGGGTAGACGACCATGAGAATTTGCTATTAACAATCATATATTCACGGTAATGAAAAATCTCTTGAAATTCTGAAAGCAAGGGGTGGAAAGTCAACTATTGGTATGAAACTGTTGCATAACAATCACAAAATTTTAGAGGAACTGAAAAATAACTATTTAACTCATTGGTCAGCTGGCGGTTGTCTAATCTAAACTCTGGCTGGAGTGGTTTAGCTCCACCTGGCACTCATCCTCTTCTTACCCTGCATAAGAAGCGGGGTCCTTCTTATGAAGGTGGCAGAGGTGTAAGAGCCCCAGGCTCAGAGGCCAAGCCTGCTTCAAGCCTTTGCTTGCATCAGATCTGCTAACATATCATTGGCCAAAGCAGGGCACATGACCAAATTCAACATCACAGGGCTCCACCCATTTAGTTGGGGGTGGGGGAAGGTGGTGGTGGTGAGAGGAGGCTGTAGAGAAAAATGGCTCAGGGGCCTGATCTAGGGAAGAGGAACAAATTGATGCAATCTCCCACAAGAGGAAACAAAAATGTTGTCAGAAAGAAAATGGAGGGCAGCGCTGACACTTGTTTTTAAACTACATTTAAAGATACAAAGCCTTTCTTTAGAATGTAAAAGAATTTAGGGGTGTTCAGGTGAACATAAACATTAAGAATTTGTGTGTGTGTATAGATTGCAAAGGGTCTTAAAAAGCACATTTTTCTAGCTCTGAATAACACCACTCTCTGTGGTTGTATGAACACCACATATCAGGGTATGAGATCTGTTTTCATTGCCCCCTCTCCCTCTCTACAAAGCAATACTGTGGTCTCTACTGTGGAAATAAATGAAGACGTAACTTAAATGAGAATAAACAAGCAATTTACTTAGAGCAGAAACTCAAAGCCAACTAGGGGGCAGGAACGCTTTTCAGAGACTTCAGGCATGCCCTGACTGGAGCTTGTCGCCTGAGGAAGGTGGAGGCTGGTAACTGGAAACGGGGCATTTTGTGTGATTGGTCCTGAGTTGGAAGCAGGGACAAAAAGGTGGGAAGCTGGGAGGTGACTGAGGCTGTGATTTGGATTTCTGGGCAGGTTGCTGCAGCGATTGTGTCACAGCTCTACGGTCAACTTATGATCTGAACTTTATCCATTTGTAGGTTTGGTCTCTTAGGACCCATCTGCTGCTGCTGCTGCTAAGTCGCTTCAGTCGTGTCCAACTCTATGCGACCCCATAGACAGCAGCCCACCAGGCTCCCCCGTCCCTGGGATTCTCCAGGCAAGAACACTGGAGTGGGTTGCCATTTCCTTCTCCAATGCATGAAAGTGAAAAGTGAAAGTGAAGTCGCTCAGTCGTGTCCGACTCTTAGCGACCCCGTGGACTGCAACCTACTAGGTTCCTCCATCCATGGGATTTTCCAGGCAAGAGTACTGGAGTGGGGTGCCATTGCCTTCTCTGAGGACCCATCTGAGAAAGCCCCAACTCCTCAGCATGGTGTATAGGCCCCTTCACTCTCCAGACAACACTTCTGGCCCCCACTTCTGATGCCAGCAGTCCCCCACCCTTCCTAAGACACACACAGCTCCCACATCAGCAACTTGGCCTCATCAAGACCTCACTCCATACTCCCAGAGCCCAGCATGTCTTCCTGAAGCCATACCTTCCATGGCTTTACATTTGTCCATGGAGTCAGCTCAAGCGCCTTCCACCCCTATGCCTTTTCTCGAACTTTTTCCCACCTCATTCAGCTCTTCCTCATGCAGAAGAGCTGCTTCTATGTAGTCTGAATAATCTGAATGAAGATTTATTGGGATGGAGATGAATCTCATTGTGCAAAGGGCATCTGTTACCTGTCTCCTCCCCTATGTTGTGAATACCCTGAAGGAAAGCAGTGTGTGTGTGCTCAGTCATGTCCAGCTCTTTGCTATCCCATGGACTGAAGACAGGCTCCTCTGTCCATGGAATTTTCCAGGCAAGAATACTGGAACAGGTTGCCATTTCCTACTCCAGGAGATCTTTCCGACCCAGGGATTAAACCCGAGTCCCTTGCATCTCTTGCATTGGCAGGCAGATTCTTTACCACTGCACCACCTGGGAAGCCCCAAGGAAAGCATTAGGCTTTATTTATGCCTACTATGGGAGAAGGCAATGGCACCCCACTCCAGTACTCTTGCCTGGAAAATCCCATGGACGGAGGAGCCTGGTAGGCTGCAGTCCATGGGGTTGCTAAGAGTCAGACGCGACTGAGCGACTTTACTTTCACTTTTCACTTTCATGCATTGGAGAAAGAAAAGGCAACCCACTCCAGTGCTCTTGCCTGGAGAATCCCAGGGACTGGGGAACCTGATGGGCTGCCATCTACAGGGTCGCACAGAGTCAGACATGACTGAAGCGACTTAGCAGCAGGAGCAGCGTGTCTACTATGGGGTTTTGTAGAGACTAGGTTTTTTGAAAGAAAGGAAGGAAGAAGAGAGAGGGAAGGTCATAGGTAGGGTTAACAGATACTCAATTTTTGTTTCCAAATATTTCATCTTCAGTAGATTTTTAAATTATGCATAAGAAATACACATACTAAAATACTAAAAACAAAAAACAAAACTGCTCATTGTCTATCCAAAATAGAAATTCAGCTGGGCACCTTGCATTTTTATTTGCTAAATACAGCACCCCTGATCATAGGGCAAACTCCTAGTAAAAGTTGAAAGTGGTTAGAATCTGAGGCTAAGAGGCAATGTCCTCAGTTCACTCCTCCTTTCCTGGCTGGCCAGAGCTCTGCCCTTGGGCTGGCCAAGCTTTGGCGCTATTGCGTCCACTGTAAAGCCTCAGTGGCTGGCTCCTTCCTTGGAAATCAGAAACCAGGCTGGTAGTTCCTGAGAGAATGCTTGGAAGAGTCCTAGAGGAGAAGAGATGCATGGAAATGGTAGTGGAAAGGCGGGAGGAAGGAGTCTTAACGGTTCTTAAAGGACAAGCAATTGCTCTTCTAAGTCTCAGGCATTTCCTTCACATCAGAAGACATGAGTTAATCATGAGCCACAGTGAGGAAGGAGTTCTTTGCTGGGGGAAGTTTTCTGGAGAGAAACCTTGTGTTCAGAGAAGCTCTGCGGGGAGAGACATAGGAGGGAGAGACAGAAGCCGGTCCACACTGTGCCCCGCCTCCCCTCTAGTTTCCACTGCATCCATTACAATCGTGGGAAGGATGCGTGCGTCAGGTTGAATGGTGACCCTCAGAACCTGCAAATGTGATCTTATTTGGAAATGGGGTCTTTGCAGATGTGATTAAGGGCTTTGAGAGGAGGAGATCACCCTGAACCATCTATCTGGGTAGGCCCCACGTGCATGCTTGCTCAGTTGCTCAGTCATGTTCAACTCTTTGCCACCCCATGGACTGTAGCACTCCAGACTCCTCTGTCCACGGGACTTTCTCAGCAAGAAAACTGGAGTGGGTTGCCATTTCCTCCTCCAGGGGATCTTCCTAACCCAGGGATCAAATTCACATCTACTGCGACAGGCAGATTCTTTCTTTACCCCTGAGACACCTGGGAAGCCCCAGGTAGGCCCTACATCCAATGCCAAATGTCATTTGTCATTGTAAAAGGACATTTACCAGGCAAGACAGACACACGAAGGAAACGGTAATGTGAAGACACTGCAGAGTGATGCAAGCTGAGGGATGCTGGCGACCCTCGAAGCTGGAGGAGTCGAGGAAGGATTCTCCTGGAGCTGCCAGAGGGCTCAGGGCCCCGCCCACACCCTGGGTTCAGATTCCAAGCCTCCAGAATTACGAAAGAAGATGTTTCTCTTGCTTTAAGCCCCCAGGTTTGGGTAAATACATTTCTCTTGCTTTAAGCCCCAGGTTTGGGTATAAGGCATTGTTTCAAATCTTAGTATCATGTGTAAAACTTCAAATTTGTTTTTATAAAGCAAATCAGTGGTCTCCAAGTGGGGTACTCAACACAAGTGGGTTGTGGGGAAAAAGCAAAACCTTGGGCTCCCCCCAAAGCCCCAGTTATACTTTCCTAATCCTTTGAGGTTCAGATCAGCGCTACTGGCTTCCTTCAGTGGATATGTCAGGGCATCTGATGTCACCCATAACACAGTTAGGCCCTTCAGGAGCTCCACAGTGAGGGGGCGATGGGGGTAAGCTCGCCTATGCATTACTTCCCAGGAGGATTTGAGATATTATGATTGGCATGTGCTTGGGTAAGTGATTTACAAATTACACAATCTAGTTTTAGCTAAACTAATCCCTGCAAAATGGAAAAATGATTTGAACGGATTATTGTAGAGAGACTGAGAATTAAAGACAATACTAATAAAATAGTACAAGACTCAGTAAAAAACAAAAACATTAGCTGATGTGGCTGCTCTGAGCTCTGTATTGGTACACAGCGAGGTGAAAACAAGATCAGACGAGAAGTCATTCCTCTTGCCCCCCAAATTAAAAATTATGGAGATTACTTGAAAGATGGATGTACACCCACTGTTGTTCATGATGAAATTCACCCTTAGTGTATATTGTACCTTGGAATATTAGTTGTTAATAGTAGAGCTGCTGCTGCTGCTGCTGCTAAGTCACTTGTCGTGTCCTACTCTGTGCAATCCCATCGACAGCAGCCCACCAGGCTCCGCCATCCCTGGGATTCTCTAGGCAAGAACACTGAAGTGGGTTGCCATTTCCTTCTCCAATGCATGAAAGTGAAAAGTGAAAGTGAAGTCACTGAGTCGTGTCCAACTCTCAGCGACCCCATGGACTGCAGCCCACCAGGCTCCTCCGTCCATGGGATTTTCCAGGCAAGAGTACTGGAGTGGGGTGCCATTGCCTTCTCCGTAATAGTATCAGTTCAGTTCAGTTCAGTCGCTCAGTCGTGTCCGACTCTTTGTGACCCCATGAATCGCAGCACGCCAGGCCTCCCTGTCCATCACCATCTCCTGGAGTTCACTCAGACTCACGTCCATTGAGTTCGTGATGCCATCCAGCCATCTCATTCTCTGTTGTCCCCTTCTCCTCCTGCCCCCAATCCTTCCCAGCATCAGAGTCTTTTCCAATGAGTCAACTCTTGGCATGAGGTGGCCAAAGTACTAGAGTTTCAGCTTTAGCATCATTCCTTCCAAAGAAATCCCAGGGTTGATCTACTTCAGAATGGACTGGTTGGATATGAAAGTGAAAAGTGAAAGTGAAGTCGCTCAGTCGTGTCCGACTCTTAGCGACCCCGTGGACTGCAACCTACTAGGTTCCTCCATCCATGGGATTTTCCAGGCAAGAGTACTGGAGTGGGGTGCCATTGCCTTCTCTGAGGACCCATCTGAGAAAGCCCCAACTCCTCAGCATGGTGTATAGGCCCCTTCACTCTCCAGACAACACTTCTGGCCCCCACTTCTGATGCCAGCAGTCCCCCACCCTTCCTAAGACACACACAGCTCCCACATCAGCAACTTGGCCTCATCAAGACCTCACTCCATACTCCCAGAGCCCAGCATGTCTTCCTGAAGCCATACCTTCCATGGCTTTACATTTGTCCATGGAGTCAGCTCAAGCGCCTTCCACCCCTATGCCTTTTCTCGAACTTTTTCCCACCTCATTCAGCTCTTCCTCATGCAGAAGAGCTGCTTCTATGTAGTCTGAATAATCTGAATGAAGATTTATTGGGATGGAGATGAATCTCATTGTGCAAAGGGCATCTGTTACCTGTCTCCTCCCCTATGTTGTGAATACCCTGAAGGAAAGCAGTGTGTGTGTGCTCAGTCATGTCCAGCTCTTTGCTATCCCATGGACTGAAGACAGGCTCCTCTGTCCATGGAATTTTCCAGGCAAGAATACTGGAACAGGTTGCCATTTCCTACTCCAGGAGATCTTTCCGACCCAGGGATTAAACCCGAGTCCCTTGCATCTCTTGCATTGGCAGGCAGATTCTTTACCACTGCACCACCTGGGAAGCCCCAAGGAAAGCATTAGGCTTTATTTATGCCTACTATGGGAGAAGGCAATGGCACCCCACTCCAGTACTCTTGCCTGGAAAATCCCATGGACGGAGGAGCCTGGTAGGCTGCAGTCCATGGGGTTGCTAAGAGTCAGACGCGACTGAGCGACTTTACTTTCACTTTTCACTTTCATGCATTGGAGAAAGAAAAGGCAACCCACTCCAGTGCTCTTGCCTGGAGAATCCCAGGGACTGGGGAACCTGATGGGCTGCCATCTACAGGGTCGCACAGAGTCAGACATGACTGAAGCGACTTAGCAGCAGGAGCAGCGTGTCTACTATGGGGTTTTGTAGAGACTAGGTTTTTTGAAAGAAAGGAAGGAAGAAGAGAGAGGGAAGGTCATAGGTAGGGTTAACAGATACTCAATTTTTGTTTCCAAATATTTCATCTTCAGTAGATTTTTAAATTATGCATAAGAAATACACATACTAAAATACTAAAAACAAAAAACAAAACTGCTCATTGTCTATCCAAAATAGAAATTCAGCTGGGCACCTTGCATTTTTATTTGCTAAATACAGCACCCCTGATCATAGGGCAAACTCCTAGTAAAAGTTGAAAGTGGTTAGAATCTGAGGCTAAGAGGCAATGTCCTCAGTTCACTCCTCCTTTCCTGGCTGGCCAGAGCTCTGCCCTTGGGCTGGCCAAGCTTTGGCGCTATTGCGTCCACTGTAAAGCCTCAGTGGCTGGCTCCTTCCTTGGAAATCAGAAACCAGGCTGGTAGTTCCTGAGAGAATGCTTGGAAGAGTCCTAGAGGAGAAGAGATGCATGGAAATGGTAGTGGAAAGGCGGGAGGAAGGAGTCTTAACGGTTCTTAAAGGACAAGCAATTGCTCTTCTAAGTCTCAGGCATTTCCTTCACATCAGAAGACATGAGTTAATCATGAGCCACAGTGAGGAAGGAGTTCTTTGCTGGGGGAAGTTTTCTGGAGAGAAACCTTGTGTTCAGAGAAGCTCTGCGGGGAGAGACATAGGAGGGAGAGACAGAAGCCGGTCCACACTGTGCCCCGCCTCCCCTCTAGTTTCCACTGCATCCATTACAATCGTGGGAAGGATGCGTGCGTCAGGTTGAATGGTGACCCTCAGAACCTGCAAATGTGATCTTATTTGGAAATGGGGTCTTTGCAGATGTGATTAAGGGCTTTGAGAGGAGGAGATCACCCTGAACCATCTATCTGGGTAGGCCCCACGTGCATGCTTGCTCAGTTGCTCAGTCATGTTCAACTCTTTGCCACCCCATGGACTGTAGCACTCCAGACTCCTCTGTCCACGGGACTTTCTCAGCAAGAAAACTGGAGTGGGTTGCCATTTCCTCCTCCAGGGGATCTTCCTAACCCAGGGATCAAATTCACATCTACTGCGACAGGCAGATTCTTTCTTTACCCCTGAGACACCTGGGAAGCCCCAGGTAGGCCCTACATCCAATGCCAAATGTCATTTGTCATTGTAAAAGGACATTTACCAGGCAAGACAGACACACGAAGGAAACGGTAATGTGAAGACACTGCAGAGTGATGCAAGCTGAGGGATGCTGGCGACCCTCGAAGCTGGAGGAGTCGAGGAAGGATTCTCCTGGAGCTGCCAGAGGGCTCAGGGCCCCGCCCACACCCTGGGTTCAGATTCCAAGCCTCCAGAATTACGAAAGAAGATGTTTCTCTTGCTTTAAGCCCCCAGGTTTGGGTAAATACATTTCTCTTGCTTTAAGCCCCAGGTTTGGGTATAAGGCATTGTTTCAAATCTTAGTATCATGTGTAAAACTTCAAATTTGTTTTTATAAAGCAAATCAGTGGTCTCCAAGTGGGGTACTCAACACAAGTGGGTTGTGGGGAAAAAGCAAAACCTTGGGCTCCCCCCAAAGCCCCAGTTATACTTTCCTAATCCTTTGAGGTTCAGATCAGCGCTACTGGCTTCCTTCAGTGGATATGTCAGGGCATCTGATGTCACCCATAACACAGTTAGGCCCTTCAGGAGCTCCACAGTGAGGGGGCGATGGGGGTAAGCTCGCCTATGCATTACTTCCCAGGAGGATTTGAGATATTATGATTGGCATGTGCTTGGGTAAGTGATTTACAAATTACACAATCTAGTTTTAGCTAAACTAATCCCTGCAAAATGGAAAAATGATTTGAACGGATTATTGTAGAGAGACTGAGAATTAAAGACAATACTAATAAAATAGTACAAGACTCAGTAAAAAACAAAAACATTAGCTGATGTGGCTGCTCTGAGCTCTGTATTGGTACACAGCGAGGTGAAAACAAGATCAGACGAGAAGTCATTCCTCTTGCCCCCCAAATTAAAAATTATGGAGATTACTTGAAAGATGGATGTACACCCACTGTTGTTCATGATGAAATTCACCCTTAGTGTATATTGTACCTTGGAATATTAGTTGTTAATAGTAGAGCTGCTGCTGCTGCTGCTGCTAAGTCACTTGTCGTGTCCTACTCTGTGCAATCCCATCGACAGCAGCCCACCAGGCTCCGCCATCCCTGGGATTCTCTAGGCAAGAACACTGAAGTGGGTTGCCATTTCCTTCTCCAATGCATGAAAGTGAAAAGTGAAAGTGAAGTCACTGAGTCGTGTCCAACTCTCAGCGACCCCATGGACTGCAGCCCACCAGGCTCCTCCGTCCATGGGATTTTCCAGGCAAGAGTACTGGAGTGGGGTGCCATTGCCTTCTCCGTAATAGTATCAGTTCAGTTCAGTTCAGTCGCTCAGTCGTGTCCGACTCTTTGTGACCCCATGAATCGCAGCACGCCAGGCCTCCCTGTCCATCACCATCTCCTGGAGTTCACTCAGACTCACGTCCATTGAGTTCGTGATGCCATCCAGCCATCTCATTCTCTGTTGTCCCCTTCTCCTCCTGCCCCCAATCCTTCCCAGCATCAGAGTCTTTTCCAATGAGTCAACTCTTGGCATGAGGTGGCCAAAGTACTAGAGTTTCAGCTTTAGCATCATTCCTTCCAAAGAAATCCCAGGGTTGATCTACTTCAGAATGGACTGGTTGGATCTCCTTGCAGTTCAAGGGACTCTCAAGAGTCTTCTCCAACACCACAGTTCAAAAGCATCAATTCTTCAGCACTCAGCCTTCTTCACAGTCCAACTCTCACATCCATACATGACCACAGGAAAAACCATAGCCTTCACTAGACGGACCTTAGTTGGCAAAGTAATGTCTCTGCACAGAAAGTGAAAGTGAAGTCGCTCAGCCGTGTCCGACTCTTTGCGACCCCATGGACTGTAGCCCACCAGGCTCCTCTGTCCATGGGATTCTCCAGGCAAGAGTACTGGAGTGGGTTGCCATTTGCACAGAGTCATCAAAATTAACACTTCAAATGTTACTTTTCACCTTTAACTCATCTGCCTAAATTTTCTATTTAATAGAATGTGTATACAATTTGTACATAAGCATGCATATATTGGAGATGTGAAATTAAAAAAACTAGGTATCGCTATGGACTGAATGGTGCCCCCAAATCATATGTTGATGCCCTAACCCCATGGTGACTGAATCTGAATTTAGGCCTTTTAGAAGGTGATCAAAGGTTAAATGGGGCTTCCAAGGTGGCTCAGTGGTAAAGAATCTGCCTGTCAATACAAGAGATGCAGGAGATGCAAGTTCAGTCCCTGGATTGGGAGGATCTCCTGGAGAAGGGAATGGCAGCCCACTCCAGTATTCTTGCCTGGAAAATTCCATGGGCAGAGGAACCTGGTGGACCACAGTCCATGGGGTTGCAAAGCGTCAAACACGACTGAGCAACTGAGCACACAAAATTGAACGAGGTCATGAGGATGGAGTCCTAAACGAATAGGACTGGTGACCTTCTAATGGCAGGAGGAGTGCAGTCTCTTTCTTTCCACACACACACACAGAGGAGAGGCCACGTGAGCCCACATCCAGAGGTGCTCATCGGCAAGCCAGGACAGGAGTTCTCAGCAGAAACCATTGTGATGGTACCCTGATCTCAGACTTCCAGCCTCCAGAAGGGTGAGCAGCACATTTCTGTCCTTTAAGCAGCCCAGTCTGTGGTATTCTGTTATGGCAGCCCCTGAGGGATATGTGATCAAAATACAGGGATATGTGATCAAATACAGAGATATGTGATCAAAAACATTTGTGAATCACTGAAGTACATAGTGTGTGGTTCCCTTATATTTCTTCTCTGATTCCTATCATCAGGTTCTTTCTCCTCTGGAAGGTGGAAATGGCTTATTGCTTTTGACTATAGCAGTGACCGCCCCATTTGTTCCCACTTCCCTCATTCCATGCCTTTGGGTGGTCCCCTCCCTTACCGACTCGCCCTGACCATGTAACTTGCTTTGGCCAAGGGAGCGAAGCTAATGTGTCACAGGCAGAGGCTGAGAAAGTGCTGGTCAGATGGAGCTTGCCTCCTCTCTTACCATGGGGCCCTCTGGCAGCTAGTGAACTAGCCCACCAGCAGCCTCCTGGAGGCTCCGAGACCAAGAGAAGTGTAGCTGCCGACCTCCCAGCTGAGGCCCAGGACCTGTGCGTGGGGCCGACCCTGCCCACCCAGATCTGACCAGGCTGGCCCATACCAGAAGAACTGCCCAGAGAATCCACAGAGTCACGAGAAAGTAGAAACACTTATTGCTGGAAGTCACTGAGTTTTGGAGCAGTTTGTTACCTGGCAGAAGTTAAATGACACAGTGGGATGGGTGGATCCTAGGGCCTTTTACTCAGTTTAGGTGCTCTGCAGTCTAAAAATGGATGGTCCCAGATGAGATGCCTTTCAACTGTCCTTCCAGCTTTGTTATTTGTCTTTGCATTTCCTGAGCCTAGAACAGAGCCTCACACATCTTAGATGCTCAGAAACGTTTGTGGAATAAAGAAGATGGGTCAAAACAAACACATGTGGAAGATTTCCTAAAAGTGTTTACATGGATTGTTTTCGTTACTCCTTCCCTCCAGGGATTACCATGCGCATTTTAAGATGCAGCAACTAAGGTGCAGGGAGGTTAAGTACCTTGCCCAAGATCAGACACCTGGAAGCCGCTGAGGAGGACTTGATCTCTCCGTGAGGTCTGCCTTCATAGTACCTGCTTTGGTTCCACGCACTCCCTCCCCTTTTGGACTGCCTATCTTTCTGTATTGCATGAAATTCGAAAGCCAGAAAGGGAATCTTCAGAATTCTTCTGTTGCTTCAGTGGTCCTCACTGCACTCATCTGGCCCCTCCAGAGGACCAGGTTTCTCATGATGATGACAGCCACGGGCCTGGTGGGGTCCCGAGTAAAGGAACAGAGGTCACCAACGGAGGCCGTTAGCAGTCAACGACACACAGCTTGGGAGCTGGCGGTTTCTGACGCCGCTACCTGGGAGGGGAGCCAGGGTGCCGCTCCAGCTTGGGCTTGATGAGAACTAATTGATGCCAGTTGCTGTCCCTGGGACCCAGGTGGTGCCCATTAGGCACAGGGAGAAAGCCAGTTCATTGGTGGGTCTGTGCCAGGCAGGGTCTACAGCCAACAGCTTTCCCTGCTGGCAGTCTGTGTGAGGCCCTCTGTCTGTCCAGCCTCCCTCTTCCATCCTTGGATGGACAGAAAAAGCACAGATCAGATTACCCTGATAGAGCTGTGCACAAGCTGCACGGGATGGGGGACCGTCCTTGGGCTTTGTTCCGGCCCCGTGTGAGGAGGCTGAAACGTCTAGGCGAGGACTAGAACAGTAGCTAGGGCACGTCGTCAGCGCTTTACATGAAGTGTGTCTTGTAGCCTCATCGGGGAGGATCTCCTAGCTCCCAGGGCTCCTACACTCTGCTATTCTGTTACAGTAAACTGTTTACTGTGATTATTTTGTTTGCTTATTTGCTTTCTTTATCATCTCTCCCTCACTGGACTTCGAGCCCCTTGTTTATTGTCTATGGTATCTCCAGTTTAATGTCATGCAGATAGTGGACGTTCAATAAAAATTTGTCAGATGAACTCCTCAAGACAGACTTTATTATTCTTATTTAATAAAACAGAAGGGACTTCCCTGGTGGTCCAGTGGTTAAATACTGCCTTCCAACATGGGGGACTCCAGTTCGATTCCTGATCAGGGAATTTGCCACAAAAGGAGAGCCCACACTCTGCAATGAAAGATCCTGTGTGCTGCAACTAAGACCCAATGCAGCCAAAAATAAGCAAGTAAAAATATATTTTTTAAAAAACCCTCTAATAAAACAGAAAACTAAAACTCAGAAATGTTGGGTAAATTGCTCAAGGTTACTACACAGCTGAAGAAATCATAGAAACCAAATTCTAACTTGGGTTTTACCGACTTTGTAACCTGTGAGATTTTCCTAAAGCATGAGGCAGGCTCCACCTGTGGCAGGAGAGAGAACTGAAGTAGCACACAAATACGTTTAAAGAATATCAAGTCACGAGGCAGATTTCCTTTCCATTTGTCTTGCAATCCTGCAAGCAAATAATTTTTCCAATAAAGTGAGGCCTCACGCTTAGAGCCAGGCTATTAGCATGAGTTTTGGCTGTAAGAGGAAGTGTGCAAAAGATTGGTTGAACATAGTAAGATATGCTTCTCTCTCATGCACATAGACCCAAATAGCCTAGGGATGGAAAGGCAGCTCCATGATCGTGGGGTACCCAGACTCCTCTACTCTGCTGCTCTGGCACCGGATCATGTACTGTCTCCTTTATAGCCCACGATAGTTGCTGTAGCTTCAGCCATCATGGCCATCAGGCCCACCTTCTAGCCATCAGGAAATAGGGAAAGATCCTGCCCTTTCCTTTAAGAGCCACTTTCTAGAAGTCAGTTTATATTCCTTCACCCCCTGGAGAATTGAAGAAGGAAGGAGGGGAGGGAGGAACCAAAATTTGTATTCCTATGGCTCTGTTAGGATCCTGACTTTTACAAGTTTCATGAATTCATTGCACTTGGCACAGCCTCCAAATCTGGAAGCTTTGATCAGAAGATCAAGAAGTGCTTGACTGCTGGACAGGCTGTGAGCTGGGACTTGTCCCGTGGCTCTTGGTCCAAGACTGATGAGGACAAGGAGTCACCTGATTGGGCTGTGGGGGGGGAGGTTCACCTAGGGCAGTTTCCTTTCCTCCCCAAGGTGTGCATGGAGGCGGGGAGCTGCTCCTTTGTGTTTTTACCCTCATTGTGTAACTAAGGGTTGCAAAGTATCCCTTGTGGGCCCTGGGGCCCCTCCAGCCCAATCAGATAGTGCTTAGCCCTGAACATGCTGTTCTCCAGATGAGCCTCACCATGCAGGGGAGAAGAGGGCTGAAGAGAAGCCGCAGGGTAGGGCTGGCGCCTGTTTACCCATGTGTGCCCTGAACACCCACGTGTGTGAGTTTCTCAGGCGTCCAGGGGACACAGTGGGAGGTGGCTGCCTCCAGGCAAAAGGACCCCAGCAGCAAGAGGCCGTGGGTGTAACTGCCAGTTTAGGCAGCTTAGGTGTGTGGTGGAGTGGAACAGGATCACTCACTCAGAGACCATCGGAGGAACCCCCGCCTGCACCCTACAAGGCACTAGCGTTGAGAAGCTCCCCCAGGAAGAGGCAGGCAGGCCAGCAGTTCTGCTCACCTGGAGAGGATTGCAAAACACTGGCCACACCAGGAGACTCCCCATTCCACGCGTCGGTGGCTCCCAGCCCCCAACCTCTGACAGCCTGAGGGAAGAGAGCGTTATGTCAAAGTCACACCAAGCGCCCTCCAATCTCAGTGGTGGGTGGAGGGAGGTGCGGGGAAGAGGTGGAAAGCAGACTGCCTGTCCCCTCTCAAGTCCTCAGAGCCCCAGATCCACTCATGATGGGGAAGGGGTGACCTTGGAATCAGATAAGAGATTAGCGTTCTAAACCAAACTGGGCTGAGTTTTAATAAGGAAGTGGACCCGAAAACTCTGAAATCTGCCCCACATCTTGCTAAGGGATGGGAAAGGGAGATTCAGTAAAGGCTGGTTCATTCTCTTCTTCACGGTCCGTGCTAGGCACTGCCACCGGCCTCAAGAGTGGGAGAGACGGACGATGAACAATAAACACACACTCCAGACTGGGTAGTGAAAAATGCTAGGAAGGATGAGGAAAGAGATGGAGGGAGACAGTCACCCCTCTGAGGAGGGGATTTTGACCAAAGTTTGAATGAGGGAGGGAGGAACTCTAGTGACTGCAGGGGGATGACCGCTTTAGGCCATGATTGGCGCTTTTCTCCCTATTTCCTACTGAAAGTGGCCTTACCAGCCTGATGGAGTCTCCCTAGGGTACTGAACCTGGCTGATTATTAGAATCTCAGATTCCTAAGTCCAACCCTGGGACTCTGATCCAGTTGCATGAGGGAGGGGAAAGGAGCCTTTCCCAAAGCTCCCTATCTGATTCTGCTCATCTGAAGGTCTGAGGACCAGACAGATCGATGATCACATCTGTTGCTCCCCAAGCACCTACAAGACTGGGGAGGGAGATGGAACTGTAAAAACTGAGAGCAGTCACTATGTATCAGGCAACCTACTAAGGAACCCTACTAAGCATTTTGCTTGCATTACCTTATATATATATACATATATACACAATAATTGCAAGAACTCTAAGGTGGGTTGTATTATTCTACCCATTTTACAGATGAAAAATTAAGGCCATGAGATATTCAGTCATTTGCCTGCAATCATAAAATAATGTGTGGGGGCACCAGGTTCTGGTCCAGGCATGAAACTCTGGCACCCTATTCTTCCTGCAGAGATGAGATAAACAATCACTAGAGAAGAACCAGCCACACAAGGGAGTAATTCTAGGTGACAGATGGGAGTGGGCCCTGGGCCACTTAAGATTTCAGAGGCAAAAATGAAACCAGTGAGGTCTGGATATTCAGGATAAAGGGCTGGACTGCCTCCAGTGGGAAGTCAGGCCTGCCTGGGAGAGAAGCAGCAAGCAGGAGCCTGTCGTCTGTGAAGCAGAGCCAGGCACAGCTGCCCAGAGGGAAGCAGAGGCCAGAGACCACCTGGGCCCTGGGTGGGGAAGTTGCGATGGTGCTTGCCTCGGCTCCTAATGGCCAGCTGGACCCTCGTCCTAGCACAGAGGAAGATCAGTGGAGCCTGGGGGCTAGGGTTTGCCTGGAAATGAGTATCAAATACTCAGCAGGACTAGAGGTTTCACGGTCAGCATATTTAAAAACAGTAACTCACTGGAAAAGACCCTGACACTGGGAAAGATTGAAGGCAGAAGGAAACGAGGGCAGTCAAGGGTAAGACAGTTGGATGGCATCACCAATTCAATGGACATGAACCTGGGCAAACTCCAGGAGATGGTGAGGGACAAGGAAGTCTGGTCCCCTACAGCAATCCATGGGATTGCAAAAGTCAGACACAATTTGGTGACTCAACTCATCTCAGTGCAAAACTGAAATTGCAAACGTTCTCTACCTACATTTTTGTCACAACCCTGTGACTGGAACTCAAGGGCCCATTTTCCTTTAGCCCTCTTTGCTTGCTGTGCTTCTGATTGCTTGCACGAGATTTGGGTGTACTTTCCCCCCCGCCCCCTGTCTCCAAAGTCCCTGACATCTCAGTAGCCTTATAGTAAACTCTTATTTTGCTTTTGCTGGTTTAAGGGGTTTCTGATCACTGTAATTGACATATCCCTGCCTAGAGCAGATACGATGAATCTGGTTCTTGATACAGGCCAGTTGAGATTTGAGGGTGGATTATACAGGTTGGAAACAGTGTCAGACTTTATTTTTTTGGGCTCCAAAATCACTGCAGATGGTGATTGCAGCCATGAAATTAAAAGACGCTTACTCTTTGGAAGGAAAGTTATGACCAACCTAGATAGCATATTCAAAAGCAGAGACATTACTTTGCTGACTAAGGTCCGTCTAGTCAAGGCTATGGTTTTTCCAGTGGTCATGTATGGATGTGAGAGTTGGACTGTGAAGAAGGCTGAGCGCCGAAGAATTGATGCTTTTGAACTGTGGTGTTGGAGAAGACTCTTGAGAGTCCCTTGGACTGCAAGGAGATCCAACCAGTCCATTCTGAAGGAGATCAACCCTCGGATTTCTTTGGAAGGAATGATGCTAAAGCTGAAACTCCAGTACTTTGGCCACCTCATGCGAAGAGTTGACTCATTGGAAAAGACTCTGATGCTGGGAGGGGTTGGGGGCAGGAGTGACCAACCTAGATAGCATATTCAAAAGCAGAGACATTACTTTGCTGACTAAGGTCCGTCTAGTCAAGGCTATGGTTTTTCCTGTGGTCATGTATGGATGTGAGAGTTGGACTGTGAAGAAAGCTGAGCACCGAAAAATTGATGCCTTTTGAACTGTGGTGTTGGAGGAGACTCTTGAGAGTTCCTTGGACTGCAAGGAGATTCAATCAGTCCATCCTAAAGGAGATCAGTCCTGGGTGTTCATTGGAAGGACTGATGCTGAGGCTGAAACTCCAATACTTGGCCACCTTATGCAAAGAATTGACTCATTGGAAAAGACCCTGATGCTGGGAGGGATTGGGAGCAGGAGGAGAAGGGGACGACAGAGGATGAGATGACTGGATAGCATCACCGACTCGATGGACGTTGAGTTTGGGTGAACTTCAAGAGTTGGTGATGGACAGGGAGGCCTGGCGTGCTGCGATTCATGGGGTCGCAAAGAGTCGGACACGACTGAGCGACTGAACTGACTGACTAAACTGAAACACTTTTAATCATGTCTCTAGAAGTCTATGAAGAATACACTTTGCATGTTTTTATCATCTTTCAAGAAGTTTGTCCATTCAAAGGGCTTTTAAAATGCTCTTATCATCACCTGCCCAGAGTTTGATTTAATAATTTCCTTTATGGCAGAGTCTCTTTAATGAGCAATTCAGATTTAAACTATTTTTCCATTACTGATATATTCATGATGTTACTGTTGTCTGACTCCGGCAGCACATATTCTTATACCACAAGGTAGGTGTTATTCCCGTCTTACTGAGAACAGCTAAGCTGGTTTTCCTTCAGCGTTTCCTTCACGGTTACAGAAAGAATAGATTACCCAAGTACCAACTATTTGTAAGCATCTCGAGCACTTCAGAATTATTAACTCCAGAGAATAAATGTGACAACTCAGTCTTTTCCATCCCTTTAATTCACTCTATTTATTAGGTAAAATAGCTAGTCTATTTATACCTAGGGAAAAATGGCCAGGCCATGGTTTAACTAATTCCTTGTACTTAGAAATATACTAAAGTTGAAATGTGGGACATTTTCCAATTTTTATTGTAAAATAAACGGAACAAAAGTTATCGTAGTGATATAAGCATATAGTTCAGTGGTGTTAAATACATTTAAAATGTTGTGCACCATTACCCCTGTCCATCTCCATAACTCTTCATTTTGTAAAATTAAGGCTGCTGCTGCTGCTGCTAAGTCGCTTCAGTCGTGTCTGACTCTGTGCGACCTCGTAGACGGCAGCCCACTAGGCTCCCCTGTCCCTGGGATTCTCCAGGCAAGAACCCTGGAGTGGGTTGCCATTTCCTTCTCCAGTGCGTGAAAGTGAAGTCGCTCAGTCATGCCCGACTCTTAGCGACCCCATGGACTGCAGCCTTCCAGGCCCCTCCGTCCATGGGATTTTCCAGGCAAGAGTACTGGAGTGGGGTGCCATTGCCTTCTCCAAACCCTTAAACAGTAAATCCCCATCCCCTCTCCCAAGGCAACTACCATTCTACCTTCTGTCTCTGTGATTTTGATTACTCTAAGAATCTCACATAAGTGGAATCATAGAAGAGTTGTCTTTTCATGAATGGCTTATGTCACTCAGCATAATGTCCCCAAGGTTCAACCATGTGGCAGTATGCGTCAGCATTTCCTTTCTTTTTAAGGCTGAATAACAAACATCCTGCTGTGTGTATACATCCACATATATATATATGCAAAGAACAGACTCATTGGAAAAGATCCTGATGCTGGGAAAGACTGAAGGCAGGAGGAGAAGGGGACGATGGAGAATGAGATGGTTGGATGGCATCACTGACTCAATGGTTATCAGTTTGAGCAAACTCCAGGAGACGGTGCAGGACAGGGAAGCCTGGGGTGCTACAGTCCACGGGGTCACAAAGAGTCGGACATGACTGAGTAACTGAACAACAAACCTGATATTTCTGTAGGTCAAAAGTAGCCATGCCGGTGGTCTCACACGGTTCACTTTAATACAACATTATATTGGTATGATAACCGTCAGGATTGCTAGTACTTTAGACTAACTCTTGTTCTTCCTTGCACACTGCAGGCACCAACCGGTGGACCATGCTGGATCATGGGAACAGCTTCTGAGTCCCTGGTTGTGGGGGTGGGGGTAAAATGCAGCCCTACAGTAAGAGTTTAAGAGAGGCAGGGTCTCAGTTTTCCCAGCTTTCGCTCCTGAACTGATTAGACCTGTGTGTCTTTAAGCTCCCCAAGAGTAAACCATCTCCTTCCTTGGCTCTTGCCACACATGACCAGCCTTTGCCTTGCCCTGTGTTGCTGGCTTGTACATCTCACTGCCTGATCCTTACCTACCCTCTGTGCCCTCGGATGGCAGTACATCTTTCCCACAGGAGGGTCCCACCCGTGAACTACCATTGCAGGCTGGGTAGATAAATGCTTTAAAATAAATTGGATCAATGATAAATCCAAGATAGAATTTTCATTCCTATACCAAGTCTACTCTCCAATGACTAAGAGAAATATTTTTTTAACTCCTAAGTCACAAAGTTCTATCAGAAATGAAGGATGAAAATACTGAGTAAAGAATAAAGCACTTGACAAATACTAATGGCTATTATTTCTATCGTGTCCATGACAACGGAATAGAAAGATCTGGAGCCTGCCTTTCCAACTATGCTCCAAAGTCAAGGTCAGAGGAACAAATAAAATCTAAATGCATATCACTGGGATACATTGTAACATAGCAATCCCTGCCATGGAATTACCGTATGGCAATTAGGTGGATCTTTATTCTCCAACATATAGAGAGCAACAATGAACACATAAGTACACATGAGCTATATGTACTTTTTTGCCTGGAGAATCCCAGGGACGGCGGAGCCTGCTGGGCTGCAGTCCATGGGGTCGCACAGAGTCGGACACGACTGAGTTATTCTCCAACATATAGAGAGCAACAATGAACACATAAGTACACATGAGCTATATGTACTTTTTTGCCTGGAGAATCCCAGGGACGGGGGAGCCTGCTGGGCTGCAGTCCATGGGGTCGCACAGAGTCGGACACGACTGAGCGACTTCACTTTCACTTTTCACTTTCATGCACTAGAGAAGGAAATGGCAACCCACTCCAGTGTTCTTGCCTGGAGAATCCCAGGGACAGGGGAGCCTGGTGGGCTGCCGTCTATGGGGTTGCACAGAGTTGGACACGACTGAAGCGACTTAGCAGCAGCAGCAGCAGCATATGTACTTTTTATGTATGTATGTCTCTATATGATTAAAAGTTCTTAGAAGCAAAAGAGTAAATACTTGAAAGTAGGTCCCTGTGAGGAGAAAAAAGGAAGAAAACTAGACAAGCAAATTTTTATGTGTTTCTTCAACAATTTGTAAGAGAAAAAGAGATGAAAAACCATGGATTCAAACAGACAAGAGACATATCAATTTATTGCAACATGCAGACCCTATTAGACCCTGATTTTAACAAAATTTTTAAGTATGAGATAATGGGAAATCCATTCACTGCACATTTGTTGATAAGGAATTACTGTTAATCTGGGGAGATATGATAACGGATTGGAGTTAGTTTATAAACACTTATCTTTTAGAGACACATTGAAATATTTACATATGAAGTGGTATTTGCAACCAAAATACTGTAATGGCAGGTATAGATAAAATAAGATAACCTCATAATTGTTCAAGGTGAGTGACACTACAGGTTATATTATTTTTCTATTTTGTGTATGCTGGAAGCCTTCTGCAATAAAATTCCCAATTGGCACCAGTGGTAAAGAACCCGCTTGCTGATGCAGGAGAAGTGAGAGACGTGGGTTTGATCCCTGGGTTGGGAAGATCCCCTGGAGGAGGGCAGGGTAACCCACTCCAAGATTCTTGCCTGGAAAATCCTATGGACAGAGAAGCCCCGGAGACTGGTCCATAGGGTCGTAAAGAGTCGGACACAACAGAAGCAACTTAGCACTCACACACAATAAAATGTCACAAAAGTCTTTCTTAAAAAAGTACCTGGGCTTGCCACCTTCCTGATTGTGTGACTGAAGCAAACTATCTAACCTCTGTAAGTTTCCGTCCGTTTTTCTAAGAAGTTTCTAAGATGTGGCCTGGTCAAGAATAAACTTCCAAGAAGCTTGGATCTCACCACACTGTTTGACATGCCCTCTCCAAAGGAATGTAGTAGCTGTTCTATAGCTATTTGCCATCTCTATTTGAATGCGTCAGAGGAACCTCAAACCTAACATGTCTGAAAATGAATCATCAAATAGGATGGATGGAAAGAAGGAAGGAAGGGAGAAAAAGATCCATGTCGCCATTCTGGTCTGTGTTCTGATAGTTTCTTCCTTGTAGCTGGGCTTTTTCACAACCGCTATCAGAAATGCTTCATCTCTGATTTCAGTTGCTCAAAGTTCAGACTTCAAGTACAAAGTCATTATGAACTAATTTTTCTCTAGCTTTAGCATCCCCACTTGAAGCTTCTCTGCAACTACTGAATCTGTTCATGGGAGCTTTGTAAAACACGTGCTTCTCACTGAAACCAGCTTCTCTGTCTGACGAAAGACCTATTCTCTGTATCCTTGGTCTTTGGCAGGAGTGACCATCCAAATTAGATATAACCCCAACAAAAGAATTCATGGACTCTATAATGCCCATAGTTTGATCACATTGTTTGATCATGACCAGGGGTGCAGCAACCTATGCTTTTACCATTAACTATTTCATGCCCATCTTGAAAAGATCCAAATTAGGTGTGTAATGACCCTATCAGAGATCTCCCCCACTCAGGACCCATGTAATAATCAAAAAACAGGGAGGAGGAAACATCCCAAGAAACTGTTTTCTCCATAATATCTTTGAAATCTGAGCAATTTAACAAGACTGTAAGCATATTGCATCAAAATGTGGTCTCCTGATGGATTTCATACTAGTNTCCAAATTAGGTGTGTAATGACCCTATCAGAGATCTCCCCCACTCAGGAGCCATGTAATAATCAAAAAACAGGGAGGAAGAAACATCCCAAGAAACTGTTTTCTCCATAACATCTTTGAAATTTGAGCAATTTAACAAGACTGTAAGCATATTGCATCAAAATGTGGTCTCCTGATGGATTTCATACTAGTGCGATTCATGGGGTCGCGAAGAGAAAGACACGACTGAGCGACTGAACTGAACTGAACTGAACTGAATAATTCCTTCATCACTGTTCAGTAATGGGCACCTTTCCATGTCCTCGGGAATAAATAACATGCTTCTCATGTGCGTAAATTTGTTTCAGACCCATTAGCTCCTTGGCCATTGAATGTATTTATTTCTAAATAGATACCGACACAGTAATTTTGCCGCATCATTAACTCCTGGGGGAACCTAAGGGTTGTGTCTTTCCATAATATACTTTTGTTCTTTTTCGATGGCATGTGTATTCAACAGCCCGTATCTTGTATTTACTCAGCACTCAGTCCTCCTGGGTGAGGTTTTTACGGCTAAGGAAAGCATCAGAATTATAGAATCATCACACATGAGAGCTAGAAAAGACACCAAAAATCTAGTTCACTGCTGTTGTTTTGCATATGGAAAAGTGGGGCACAGAGAGCTGGAGGGTCTTGCCACACCAAACGACACAGTAATTTTGCCGCATCATTAACTCCTGGGGGAACCTAAGGGTTGTGTCTTTCCATAATATACTTTTGTTCTTTTTCGATGGCACGTGTATTCAACAGCCCGTATCTTGTATTTACTCAGCACTCAGTCCTCCTGGGTGAGGTTTTTATGGCTAAGGAAAGCATCAGAATTATAGAATCATCACACATGATGAGCTAGAAAAGACACCAAAAATCTAGTTCACTGCTGTTGTTTTGCATACGGAAAAGTGGGGCACAGAGAGCTGGAGGGTCTTGCCACACCAATAAGTGGTCAGTGATAAAATCGGGGCTAAGGTCATACCTTTGGAGTCCTCATTCAGGGCTCTTTGGACTTCAACCACTGACAAAAAATTATTCCCTGATCTTTAGAAAGCAGAGTCTCTTTTTCAGACCATTTAGGTGCCAGATAATGGTTTATGAGAATACATGAAGCACTCAGACCGTTCTCAAAAGCCCACACCACAGCTCCATTTACACAGAGGGAACAGCGCAGCACGGGGACAGATGTCCCCAGAGGATCTATTCTGTTCCTGCTGACTTCTGTAAAGCCGGGACCTTTCAGAGAATCTATGAGAAATCCTGACAGGAGCGAGCAAGAAAGCCCCTGAGAGGAACACAAGCCAGAATACTGGGCTGACATGCCAATAGATACGTGCTCTAAAACTGAAAGCATGCAAAAGCTTGACACTGCAAACACATGAGTACCCCATTTATTTACACATTTCTAACTTCCACCTGAAAGCAGGTATGAGGGGCTCTGTCTTCCTGTGGTCCCCAGTCCAGCTCCCCCTCCCCTGGGAGACCCCTGTGCAGCACCACCTGACCGTGTCTCTCTGTCACTTATTCAAATTCCCGAAGAATTCCATTTTCTCAGCCACCAGTGTTGCCTCCTCCTGGGTCAGGGCACCCTTGGTCCAGTCAACTGTGGCTGCTGGGTGGTGTCCTGAGATAAGTCCATCTGCCCAGGTCTATAGGGGCTGAGGGTTCCTGCACACGCCACCCCAAAGGCATCCTCCGGTCTGCACCTGAAGCATCTCCTGGGGGCTTTCTCTGGCTTTCTCACACAGAAGGTCAGGTGTGCTGGGGAGCTGATGCCCCCTCAAAACTCTCAACCAATGACTAATGGGAGCTGGTAAATAACTCAGCTCAGGGCTCTGTGCAGATAATGACGTGGAGTCAGAACTGCCCAGTAGAATCAAGTCCAGATGCTCTTAGCATCAGCTTGCTTAACAGCACACATTTTCTGGGCTCTCTTTCCACTCTCTTACAGCACTCCGAGGATCCTTAACTAGGCTAATCTATCCTATGATACACCTATGAAACTACTGCCTCTTTTAAACACCAATTACACGTTTCATTTGCAAGAACCATCTAGACACTATTGCACAGTAGGAGGTACTGCAGCCTACCACAACCTGTTAGACCTTGCATGCTTTTTAATAAACAAGCCTAAAGCATAATTTCACTTTAATTGCATCAAGGAAAGTGTGACTTTTGCCCAACTCTGGAAAGCTCCTCAATGGCTTGTTTATTAAACAGGCACCACTGAAATATTTGCACTCATTTTTATCAGCTCTAATAGGCAGGTAATGATCTTTTCACTTCCCAGCTCAAAATACCATAAGGCAAATTTTCCCAAAGATGCAGAGGACAGGTGAAGNCTCTGGAAAGCTCCTCAATGGCTTGTTTATTAAACAGGCACCACTGAAATATTTGCACTCATTTTTATCAACTCTAATAGGCAGGTAATGATCTTTTCACTTCCCAGCTCAAAATACCATAAGGCAAATTTTCCCAAAGATGCAGAGGACAGGTGAAGACTTCCTTTCACCCATGTGCTACTGAGTAATAAAACTGGCAGGACAATTTAAGGTCCATCATCCTAGAGTGTACATGCTGAAGACTGAACAGTGGGTGTAATGGAAAACAGACTGGAAGCTGGAAAGAAAAGTTCCGTGGGGTCCCGTCATAGTTTTAATTCTTTATTTTAAAAAATTGACATAAGCTAAATGAGCAACTAAATTAAACCTACCCTGTCTTCCATTTCATCTTCACATGGACACATTTAAGGATATTGGGAGGACATATAACAAGGAAGGCTCACTGGTGTATATATACCCTGGACTTTGCCAAGGAATGAGACTCCTGGGCTTATTAAGTAGCACAGATGGAATGAGAGGCAACATCATATATGTAAGAGTTAACAGCCAAGTTTGAATCTGGCACCATTAGAAGCAGCTTCTACTGTCTCATCTAGAAAATGAAGACTTGAGATAGCATCTGAGGGACTTCCCTGGTGGTCCAGTGGCTAAGGTTCCACACTCCCAACACAGTGGGGCCCGGGGTTTGATTCCTGGTCAGGGAACTGGGTCCCAGAAGCCACAATTAAGGGTTTCTGCATGCTACAACGAAGATCAAAGATCCTCATGCCACAACTAAGACCTGGTGCAGCCAAATAAATAGATAATTTTTTTAAAAAAAGTAGTGCCAGAGTCACAGGGTTAAAGGGCCCTGCATGCTACAACGAAGATCAAAGATCCCTCATGCCACAACTAAGACCTGGTGCAGCCAAATAAATAGATAATTTTTTTAAAAAAAAAGCAGTGCCAGCGTCACAGGGTTATTGTGAAGACTGAACAAGATAATGGCGTGTGCAGTCCAGGCACATGGTAAGCGCTCAGGAATTATTAGCAAAAGGGACGGAAACTTCTGCACGACAAGAAAGGAGGGAAGAACTCATTCTTCAACTTCCTTCTCATCTTCACTCCCTGTGCATTTAATGCTGCTGAGGGGTCTCATTTGTGCTCCCATGAACTTCAGGACCGAGCATCTACTGAAGTTGACCCTAGTCATACACAATGGCAGGGCTTCCCTTGTAGCTCAGTTGGTAAAGAGTCTGACTGCAATGCAGGAGACCTGGGTTTGATCCCTGGGTCAGGAAGATCTCCTGGAGAAAGAAATGGAAACCCACTCCAGTATTCTTGCCTGGAGAATCCCATGGACAGAGGAGCCTGGCAGGTTACAGTCCGTGGGGTCGCGTGAGTCAGACACAACTGAGTGACTAAGCACACAGACACATCCACTATGGCAGCAAGGTCACTCCTAAGTACATCCCCAAGCAGGTACAGATGCTCACCAAAAGACATGCGCAAGAATGTGCACAGCAGCACCTTTGTAATATCCCCAAACTGGAAACCACCCAAAGAGTAAAATGGACAGCACCCAGCCACCAACAATAAAAGAGAGAGACTGACTACTCCATTAACAGCAAGATGGTAAGACAAATTGTGCTGTACTCACCAGTGGATGACGAGCCCGCGGTGAGAACGAACAAACCACAGCCACCGCAACGCAGGGGAATCTCACACGCACACCACTGACAAGAGGAGCCAGACAACCAGGAGTGCACAGGGCATCGTCGTGCTTGCGTGCTGTGCAAAAACAGGCCAACCTGTTCTCATCTGCACCGCCGAGACTCAGGAGAGAGGTTCCTATTGGGGGATAGTCACTGGAAGGCACTAAGAGTCACTTTTGGTGATGATAATGTTGTCTTATTTGAGCAGGGTGCTCAAGAAAGGGTGATACACTTAGAAAAAAATTTGAGTTGGACATTTAGAATGTGATACTTTAGTAAAAAGTTCAACAAAAAATGGACTGCATCCCTTGGGCTCAGGAGCTGTGCCTTCCCAAAGCGTGGCTGACTTCTGCAGATATAGTAATGCCAGCAGAGCATCACCAGGGACCTGGGTGATGCTAGTAGGCTGTCTAACCACTGCCAACAGCTGGTCCTCACTGTTGACCATTCTACAGCTGAAATCTGAGTCTAACCAGAGATAACTGTATGAATACACTGTGGCCAGGACACTGGTCTCTAGACCAGGACTAGGGAGACTTAGGAATCGTCTCTTAGCCAAGACCCAAGTCCTCTCACTTTCCATTGTCCTCCACATGTATGGCCCAAGGGACCACACAGATTATTCCAAATCATCAGTTTAAGACACACTGTGTCCTACAGAGCCCCAGGCATATGGTGTATGCGTCATTTTATTTGGGTAAGATGGAGACAGTAGTGAGGCGTCCCATACAGAAGACTAGATTTGAGATCTTCTGTAACAACAAATGTATATATGTATAGCTTTTAATAGATGAAGTTATATAGAGCTATATATATTTTATATCTAGACATATACAGGCGTATCTCCTTTCATTGCACTTTTCCTTCACTGTGCTTTGCAAACCCTTTTTCTTTTTTTAAATCAAAGGTCTGTGGCAACCCCTCAGGTGGCTCAGTGGTAAAAGAATCCTCCTGCAAAGGCAGTAGACACAGGAGATGCCAATTCAATCCCTGGGTTGGGAAGATCTCCTGGAGGAGGAAATGGCAACCCACTCCAGTGTTCTTGCCCAGAGAATCCCATGGAGAGAAGAGCCTGGCGGGCTACAATCTATGGGGTCACAAAGAGCCAGACATGACTGAGCCAATGAGCATGCACATGGTCAGATGATGGTTAGCATATTTTAGCAATAAAATATTTTAAAATTATGGTATATATACTGTTTTCTTAGATGGAATGCTACTGCACAGATTACCCTATAGTGTAAACATAACTTCTGTATGACCTGGAAAACCAAAGTATTGATATGACTCACTTTATTGTGATATTTGCTTTATTGTGATGGTCTGGAACTGAACTCACACTATCTCTGAGGTATGCCTATACTGTTTTAAATAGTTCTTTCTACATATATGGATTTTCAATTTGAAACTGTTCATGGCCTGAGACAATCAGTTTTTGAAAGTCCTCTTGTGACACTAAAAAAAAAAAAAAAATCGTTCTGATAACAGGCAATTCTTAGTACTTCCAAATATACTTAATACTTTTGTATCAGTCATTTGCTCAGTGACTGTGTATGTGTGTGTGTGAGTCGCTCAGTCGTGTCTGACTCTTTGCGACCTCATTGGCTGTAGCTTACCAGGCTCTCTGTCCATGGAATTCTCCAGGCAAGAATACTAGAGTGGGTAGCCATTCCCTTCTCCAGGGAACCTTCCCAACCCAGGGATCGAACCCAGGTCTCCTGCTCAGTGGTAACATTTATTTAAATGGTCATGCAGACTTTCATGGAAAACATACTGAATCCTGTCATTTTTTCCCCCAAAAAAATCTGTGATCCCCAAAAATTCTTTCAGAGCAAGTGAAAATCCCTTGGCATCCCAAAGTTTCTAGAGTTCAGTTTCCATCTGTCATCGAAGAATGTAGGCAGTCACCAAAAAGCCAGAAGCAGCACAAGCCTGAAGCCTTAGGAGGGAGCCCAGCCCTGCAGACACCGTGACTTCAGCCCAGCGATACCAATTTCAGAGTTCTGGCCTCCCAGAACTTGGCAGGGCCTCCATGGGAAAACAAATTCCTGCTGTTTTACGCCATCAAGTCTGTCATAATTTGTCACAGCAGTGATAAGAAACTAACATACAACCCAAGACTGTATTTGTTTTCCTTTTGTTCTCTGTCCATGATGCCAACTTGTTGAATTTAAATCAATTATTAGTTTCAAAATAAATAAATAAAGTAGAGCAGTTGAGAAGAAAAGGTCTTATTTTATTGGATTCCTAAGCATAGACTGAGACTTCCCTGATGGCTCAGACGGTCAAGAATCTGCCTGCAATGCAGGAAACATGGGCTCGATCCCTGGGTTGGGAAGGTTCCCTGGAGAAGGAAATGGCAACCCACTCCAGTATTCTTGACTGAAGAATTCCATGGATAGAGAAGCCTGGGCTACAGTACATGGGGTCCAGAAAAGAGTGGGATGCAACTGAGCAACTGATCAACAACAGCAAAGCACAGACCATGGAGAGAAGGGCCATACTAGGGGTTTGGGACTGAGCCTTGTGACCTTAAAAAAAAAAAAAAAAAATCGTTCTGATAACAGGCAATTCTTAGTACTTCCAAATATACTTAATACTTTTGTATCAGTCATTTGCTCAGTGACTGTGTATGTGTGTGTGTGAGTCGCTCAGTCGTGTCTGACTCTTTGCGACCTCATTGGCTGTAGCTTACCAGGCTCTCTGTCCATGGAATTCTCCAGGCAAGAATACTAGAGTGGGTAGCCATTCCCTTCTCCAGGGAACCTTCCCAACCCAGGGATCGAACCCAGGTCTCCTGCTCAGTGGTAACATTTATTTAAATGGTCATGCAGACTTTCATGGAAAACATACTGAATCCTGTCATTTTTTCCCCAAAAAAAATCTGTGATCCCCAAAAACTCTTTCAGAGCAAGTGAAAATCCCTTGGCATCCCAAAGTTTCTAGAGTTCAGTTTCCATCTGTCATCGAAGAATGTAGGCAGTCACCAAAAAGCCAGAAGCAGCACAAGCCTGAAGCCTTAGGAGGGAGCCCAGCCCTGCAGACACCGTGACTTCAGCCCAGCGATACCAATTTCAGAGTTCTGGCCTCCCAGAACTTGGCAGGGCCTCCATGGGAAAACAAATTCCTGCTGTTTTACGCCATCAAGTCTGTCATAATTTGTCACAGCAGTGATAAGAAACTAACATACAACCCAAGACTGTATTTGTTTTCCTTTTGTTCTCTGTCCATGATGCCAACTTGTTGAATTTAAATCAATTATTAGTTTCAAAATAAATAAATAAAGTAGAGCAGTTGAGAAGAAAAGGTCTTATTTTATTGGATTCCTAAGCATAGACTGAGACTTCCCTGATGGCTCAGACGGTCAAGAATCTGCCTGCAATGCAGGAAACATGGGCTCGATCCCTGGGTTGGGAAGGTTCCCTGGAGAAGGAAATGGCAACCCACTCCAGTATTCTTGACTGAAGAATTCCATGGATAGAGAAGCCTGGGCTACAGTACATGGGGTCCAGAAAAGAGTGGGATGCAACTGAGCAACTGATCAACAACAGCAAAGCACAGACCATGGAGAGAAGGGCCATACTAGGGGTTTGGGACTGAGCCTTGTGACCTTGCATCAGTCACTCTGAGTCACCTTCCCATTTATAAAATGAATAAATAACCTCTGAGGTGATGGTTCTATAAATCTTCATAGCTTTTGACTTCATGTCACCTCCCTAAGTGCCACCTCCACTAGGAAGCCCGCTCTGATTCACCTCTCTTCTCTATACTCCAGGGTCTCTTGAAACACATCATTTCGGTATTTATTGAGCTGTGCTTCAGTGATTTGTCTCCATACCATCTTCCCCACTAGACAGGTATTACTGGAGGGCAGGAGGCAGTTTGCTCATCTCTCCAGTGCCCAACTGAGTAATGAATGAACAAGGAAACTGAGTTGTTATGAAGTATTAATAATGACTTACCATCCTACACAGATGACTGATGAAAATGTCCCAGGATAGGGCTGTGCATGAGATTCCTGGAGCCCAAGCAGCTCCCTCATGGGAGCCATTCATTGACTAAGTTCTGGCACCCAGACTGCATTTTATGAGAGTTTTATGTGCTTTCATCAGTGTAGACTTGACTTGTTTGATCTATTGAATGAGCTTCAGTCATAATTCAAAAGCCAGCTTTGGTAACATATATGCTTGAATTTTATAATTATGCTCAATATTTACTGATACATACTTCAACATTTCAAATTGTTTCTAGAGATGCTTTCTTCTCCTGGCTCATTAAGGCTTTAGAAAGACTTTCCTAAAAATCTTGCCATTTATATCCATAACTCCCATCTCTATGGGTATAAATTCAATGATAATACCCAAAAAAATCTGTACGGGAAAGAATTCTTCCTGGGGCCTGGTTTATTCTCTCCCTTCTGCTGGTTTTGGTCTCTTCCTTAGATGGAAGTGAAGGGTTCATCATGGCAGTAGATGCCCGAGTTACCCTACAGTCTCAAGGAGACTTGCCCTTGTCCAGGAAAAAAATTCAACCTGCTGAGATCTTGACTGAAGCATTCCCACCTTTGGCTGAATCTCAATATAATTTAGAGACTTTTCTAAGGCCAGTCATCAGCATCAGAGTTGACACTGAGCACATTCATTCATTCATGCTCATGCTCAGTCATGTACAACACTTTGCACCCCCATGGACTACAGCTGCCAGCCCCCTCTGTCTGTGGGAATTTCCAGGCAAGAATACTACAGGGCGCTGCCATTCAATTGCCCAGGGGATCTTCCCAACATAGGGATTGAACCTGCGTCTCCTGCATTGACAGGTGGGTTCTTTACCACTGTGCCACTTGGGAAGCTCACTGAGTCAAGAATTATGGAGTCTGATTTGGATTTCTAAAAGAATCACTCAAAACCAGACTTCTCTATGAACATCTATAAGCTTCTAATAAAATTAAATTTGTAAAGGTATCCGGTGTTATTTTACTAATCAAAATCACCAGAGGTACGTTCCTATTCATCTCAGAAAGTAAAGATCAACCTGGAAAGTAAGACTGAGAGTAGATTCCCAGGCCTGGCGGAGATGAGATTTACCCAGGCTTACCTCTTCCGAGACAAAGGCCGCGCCCACTTTCAATCAGGATGCATTCACAGTCAGCACGAACCCAGGGCCCTCTCCTCTTGCCTGCAGTAATATTGCTAAAGATGCTGAGCCTTGGAATTGCTTCTCATTTGAAAATGGTAATTTTCATATTTACAAATGGTAACCATCTAAATGTAAAACTTCCTTAAGTAAATGGATTATTAGACATAAATATATAGTCCTCTAGATGACCACCTGATGTGAAGAGCCAACTCATTGGAAAAGACCCTGATGCTGGGCAAGATTAAGGGCAGAAGAAGATAGTGTCAGAGGATGACCTGGTTAGATAGCACCACTGACTCAGTGGACACGAATCTGAGAAAACTTCTGGGAGATAGTGGAGGACAGAGAGCCTGGCGCACTGCAGTCCATGGGGTTTGCAGCACATGCTGTCCAACTCGCAAAGAGTCGGACAGGACTTGAACAACAACAAACATGCAATTTTCCAAATGTAGCAATTCAAAGGACTCTGATGCCACAAGTCCAAAACTCTTTGATACCATTTCATTTAACCTGGGGATTCCCAGATGGCGCTAAGAGTAAAGAACCCACCTGCCAATGCAGGGGAGACATAAGAGATCCAGGTTCAATCCCTGGGTCCAGAAGATCCCCTGGAGAAGGAAATAGCAACCCACTCCAATATCCTTGCCTGGAGAATTCCATGGACAGAGGAACCTGGAGGACTATAGTCCAAGGGGTCGCAAAGAGTCAGACACAACAGAAGCGACCTAGCACATACGCACGCATTTTACCTCATACCGTTAAATATATTTTCTGCAGTTACCAATCCCTTTTTGCTTTTAATCTATATCTCTATCATTGACTTTCAAATTTTGCCTTTTAGAGCCCAGGCATTTTGTGATTCTGACTTAAATGCTTTCAAGGTTAATAAACTTTTCCTAATTCACAAAAGGGATAACAAAATCAGGCACAATTTCCCCAATTTTATATTTTCATTTGAGACTATCAGAAGTGCTACTGCTTAAAGGATAGCAAATTATTGAATTAGTAATAAACAAATACTGAGGGAAACAATGTTTCAATCAAATGATTAAAAATCAATGTCATGCAGAGAACATTTTAATTCAACCTAATTTGTACAGCACCCCAAAAAAGAGTGAGGTGCTGTGGATGACACAAAGTTAAAACACTATTTCTGCTGTCAACGTGAATGTTCTATGAAATATGTCAGGAAAACAGACAGCTGTGTAAAAGGGTATCCACGGAAAACTCTACCATGGATGAACGACACTCTTTCTCCTCTCAGGTGATCAGGAGGCTGGTAGACTGTGGCTGAATAGGACAGAACGCACAGGAAGAGGAAAGGACAGGAGCTGGAAAGAGGAGGTAGGAAAAGGACTTTCTAGCTAGGCTGAAGGAAGAGGAGACAGCTCAAGGAAAGAAAAAGATAGCACCATGCCTTCATGGAGAAGCAGAAAGCAAACTGTTACTTAAAGTGGAAGACTTAGGTAGAGATACAGTTAGAGACACAAGTAGAGGTCAGGGAATGAATCAGGACCTTGGATGCCAAGCTGAAGAGTCTAATAGAGATGGCTGAGCGTGGGAAGATGTGAAAGATTAATGTCCCTGTGTTGTGCAAAATGGGGGACTGCGGCGGGAAGGGGAGTAAATGATGGATAACCAGTATAAGTTACTGAAATAGATCAGGCATAAGCCAGGCTGGTGAAGGAGGGAATAGTAAGGAAGGAGGAAGGTAAGAGCTGTGGCAGAGAATGTTTTGGTTCAGAGGCTAATTGAATAGGGAGGACAGAGACAGAAAACACACTATTTTTACATCCAAATAACTGGGATCATTAATCAAAACACCACAATTTCAAGGAGAGTAAATATGATAGCTGCTGATTTTAAATGAAAAATGTCCAGGATTAAAAGAACCACACTTATTCAGAGCTTGCCGTGGGTCAGCTCATGGAACTGTCATGGAAGCTCCATGAGACAGGTATATTATTCCTGTTTTACAAACCAGAAAACTGAGGCCAGGGTCTTGAAGGGAGTGAGTGACAGAGTTGAGACCTGAACTTTGCATTGAATTTTCATGTTTCCAAGAGGAGACTGGTGATGTGGGGCAGAGACCTGGAAGAATAATCAGAGCTGGAGACCGAAAATTGGGAGTAATAGCAGCAGCCTGGGACGAGAGGGCAGAGAGTGGAGGTGGAAGCCAGGGGCCAAGCTCTGACTGGCCCTTTGTCTTGGTTTCCATTGCAGATCTGAAATCAATAAGAGTGGCTAACAGGATTCTGTGATAAACGACCTAAATTCAGAAACTGACTTTGAGAAATAAAGAGGCCATGTCTTTGTTTTCTTCTCATTCCTGCACTTGTCACTTTCTCTGTTCCTTCCACAATCCCAGAGATCTGTATCACAACCATCAGAGACTCAATCAGCCGAGGACAGTCAGGAAAGAGAAATTATGCAGTCATTTGAAGTTAAATGGTTAACATAAAGGGCATATTAACTATAAAAGGGGATTAGATTTACAAGAGACCAGCTAATAAGAAGTGAAAAGGACTTTAAAGAGCATAGGACCAGCAGATATAGAAAGAAGCCACTCCCTCTGGAATTGAGATAGATTATCCCCTAGCTCGGGTTTCCCTGTTGGCTCAGAAGGTAGAGAATCAGTCTCCTGAAATGCAGGAGATCCAGGTTTGATCCCTGGAGCAGGAAGATCCCTTGGAGAAGGATATGGCAACCCCCTCCAGCATTCCTGCCTGGAAAATTCCATGTACAGGAGAGCCTGAAAGGCTACAGTCCATGGGGTCACAGAGAGTCAGACACGACTGAAGTGACTAAAACAGCAACCACAGATATCAAGCCTGGATAACCATCTTCAGGCTGCTTTTCTGTAAAATAAAACTAAATCCTTAGTCTATAACCTGGAGCTAAATACAGTTTCTAACTCAAAAGGTACAGGACTACTTAACTTTCAAATATGTAAAACAAAATCTGACAGAGGAAAACAACTAGCAAGTCAACAATCAGTGATAGAGCTTAATACATCTGTTTCTAAAATCAAGTGATTTTAAACATTAGAATTAAAATGCAGAAATTATCAGTCTGGATAAAAAAAGCACACCCCCAACTACATGCTATTAGAAATGGAATTTAAGTTTTAAAAATGCAAACAGGTAGAAAATAACAAGATGGGAAAGTATATGCCATGCTAACAGGGAATATAAGAATCAGCAAAAATAGGCAAGGAATATTACAGAGAAATGAGTATAATTTCATAATGATAAGGTAGCCAATTCATCAAAACATAATTCTAAATGTGACATACCTAATAACAGAGCTTCAAAACACATGCAGCAAAAATTGACAGAGTTAAAGGGAGAAATAAATCCACAATCATCGTTGGAGATTTTGTCATTCCCCTCTCAGTAACTGATGGAAAAAAACAGACAGAAAATCACTAAGGATATAAAGACTTGAATAACACCAGCTAACAACTCGATCTCGCTGACATTTCTAGAACATCCCACCTGACAACTGTAGAATACACAATCTTTCCAACTGCACATAAAATAGTCACTGAGTTAGACCCTTATCCAAGACCAAAACCAGCTGATGAAGCAAGTAAAAATCAGAAATAATTTTGAAGACCTTACACAATTAACAAGTAAGATCCTTGCCTACATGGCACACATCTCCGCAAACAGAGACAAAAACATTCTTTTCAAACCACATGAAGTGAAGTGAAGTGAAAGTTTTTCAGTCGTATCCGATTCTTCGCGACCCCGTGGACTATACAGTCCATGAAATTCTCCAGGCCAGAATACTGGAGTGGGTAGTCTTTCCCTTCTCCGGGGGATCTTCCCAAGCCAGGGATCAAAGCCAGGTCTCCCGAATTGCAGGCAGATTCTTTACCAGCTGAGTCACAAGAGAAGCCCCTCAAACCACATGAGTCAGTACCAAAAATTGTGTGTACCTGACTGTGGCAGGCAGACCCCAATATGGTCCCCAGTGGTCTTCACCTCTGGAGAAAGCAATGGCAACCCACTCCAGTACTCTTGCCTGGAAAATCCCATGGATGGAGGAGCCTCGTGAGCTGCAGGCCATGGGGTCGCTAAGAGTTGGACACGACTGAGCGACTTCACTTTCACTTTTCACTTTCATGCATTGGAGAAGGAAATGGCAACCCACTCCAGTGTTCCTGCCTGGAGAATCCCAGGGACGGGGGAGCCTGGTGGGCTGCTGTCTATGGGGTCACACAGAGTTGGACACAACTGAAGTGACTTAGCAGCAGCAGCAGCAAGCTATTAGGAAAAAAAACTTTCCAAATGGAAATGTATACGATCTACTTTGCCTGACCAGAAAGCAATACAATTAAATATTAACAGCAAATCTTTCTTAAAAATTGTAAACTGTTTTAAATAATTCTTGGATAAGAAGGCTGTCAAACTGAAATTATCAACTATTTAGAGATGAATGAAAATGAAGACACTACATATCAACACCCATGGGATGCAGTCAAATATACCAAGAAATACTTTTAGCTCACAAGTCTAGTATTTATTAGAAACCAGGAAAAGACTAATGGGAAATGAACTAAACACCTAACTCAAGCAACTCGATGAAAAGAATCAAAAAATAATACACTCCAAAGAGTAAAAAAAGGGTTAGTAATAAAAGTTAGAATACTTTAAATAATAGGCTTAGTCAAAACCAACATTCTTTGACTAATAAAGAGAAGAACTTTTGGCATTTCTAATTTCTAACTGGTAAAAAAAAAAGGGAGAGAAGATGTAAATAAACATTAGAAGTGCAAAAAAGAACATAACTTGAATCTCCTTATCTGGAGCTATTTTCTTAAAGACTGCATTTGATTATATGCCCAAAACTGGAATATCCAATTCAAATTAAAATTTTCTAATACAGTCCAATAGAACTTTTGCAAGGATAGAAATATTTTGTATCTTCACTGTCAAATATGTTAGTATTGGCCATACATTGATACAACCCTAGAGCAATTGATACATCATTACGGCAACTAACTGAATTTTTAAATATTACTTCATTTGAATAAACTTAATCACATATGACTGGTGACAACTGTAATAGATAACACACTTCTAGAAAAAAATTTAAAAAGAGGTAGAAAATTTTACTTAGTCTGAACACTATGAAGGAATTTGAAAGTGCATCAAAAATATCCTTTAAAGATGTTTATTAGGTGAGTTCTACTAAACATTCATAAATAATATTACAAATTTGCAAAGTATAGAAAGATCTCAAAATCTCAATTATTTCTTCAAAGTTAACTCTGAAACCAAATTCCAATAAGAAAGCGTAGAGAGGAGCTTCCCTGGTGGTCCAATGGTTGTTGACTCCGTGCTTTCACTGCAGGGAAACAGCTTCAATCCCTGGTCCAGGAACTAAGATCCCATATGCCGCAGAGTGCAGCCAAAATTTTTTAATAAATAAATAAATAAACAAGTACAGTTTCAGTTCGGTTCAGTTCAGTTCAGTCGTGTCCGACTCCTTGCGACCCCATGAACCATAGCACACCAGGCCTTCCTGTGCATCACCAACTCACGGAGTTTACCCAAACCTATGTCCATCAAATTGGTGATGCCATCCAGCCATCTCATCCTCTGTCGTCCCTTCTCTTCCTGCCCTCAATCTTTCCCAGCATCAGAGTCTTTTCCAGTGAGTCAGCTCTTCACATCAGGTGGCCAAAGTATTGGAGTTTCAGCTTCAACATCAGCCCTTCAAATGGACACCCAGGGCTGATCTCCTTTAGGATGGACTGGTTGGATCTCCTTGCAGTCCAGGGGACTCTCAAGAGTCTTCTCCAACACCACAAGTTCAAAAGAATCAATTCTTCTGCACTCAGCTTCCTTTATAGTCCAACACTCATATCCATACATGGCCACTGTAAAAACTATAGCCTTGACTAGACAGACCTTTATTGGCAAAGTAATGTCTCTGCTTTTTAATATGCTGTCTAGGTTGGTCATAACTTTCCTTCCAAGGAGTAAGCGTCTTTTAATTTCATGGCTGCAGTCACCATCTGCAGTGATTTTGGAGCCCAGAAAAATAAAGTCAGCCACTGTTTCTACTGTTTCCCCATCTATCTATCATTAAGTGATGGGACCAGATGCCATGATCTTCGTTTTCTGAATGTTGAGCTTTAAACCAACTGTTGCACTCTCCTCTTTCACTTTCATCAAGAGGCTCTTTAGTTCTTCAATTTCTGCCATAAGAGTGGTGTCATCTGCATATCTGAGGTTATTGATATTTCTCCCAGCAATCTTGATTCCAGCTTGTGCTTCCTCCAGCCCAGTGTTTCTCATGATGTAGTCTGCATATAAGTTAAATAAGTAGGGTGACAATATACAGCCTTGATGTACTCCTTTTCCTATTTGGAACCAGTCTCATGGTGGAGAGGTCTGACAGAATGTGGTCCACTGGAGAAGGGAATGGCAAAACATTTCAGTATTCTTGCCTTGAGAACCCCATGAACAGTATGAAAAATACAGTTTATCTTCTCACTAATGCTCAAGCTCTGTTGCTGATTGACAAGAGGCTATGCTCGTTACAGTGACTCAAGGGCCTAGGCTGGCTTTGTATGTTGCTGATCAGGAAGTCAGAGATAGAAAGAAATAGCCCTGGATATGTTGCTGTAACAATAAAATTCTTGGCCCAGAATTGTGACATTAGTTTCACTTCCAACTCATTGACCCAAACTAACAACATGGCTGGACCCAACTCCAAAGAATCTAAGACCCCCATAAGCTGTGCCTCATGGCCAGGAAAAAAAAAAAACACCTTTGGAGAAAATCTAATTAAATCAGCAATCAGAGAAAGACACCCACCGTTGGCCATACTAGTCAGTATCGTACTAGAAGTCCTTGCCAATGCAAGAAGAATTAAGGGGCGCAACAATATTAGTATTGGAAAAAAGAGCAGATGTCATAATGAAGACAATGTGTTCATCAGCTTAGAAAATCCAGTGAAATCAACTAACAGAAGAAAGTGGCCATATCCAAGGCCAATGGAATCACTAGAAAGATAATACAAAATTATGGTGGGCTTCTCTGGTGGTCCAGTAGTTCAGAGCCTGCCTTGCAATAAAGGGGACAACAGTTTGGATCCCTGATCTGGGAAGAGTCCTCATGCCTCGGAGCAACTTAGCCCATGCACTGCGACTACGGAAGCCTACAGTCTAGAGCCCACGCTCTGCAACAGGAGAAGCCACCACGCTGATATGCCCACGCACCGCGGCTAGAAAGCAGCCCTCGCAGCAACAAAGACCCAGCACCCCCAAAATAACAAGAAAGAAAGAAAGAAAATTATTTTAACAGAAAAAGAAATTCTGGAGCAAGATTTCATTCTCAGAAGCAAATCAAATGATCAGATAGCTAGGAATAAATTTATCAGGAAATATATAAAACAAAAGTGATTAAACTAGAACTTTTTTTTACTAAAGAATTACAATGATCCTGAATGAGAACATTTAATACTGTTAAGATTTTAGTTTAAAAGCAATCATCTATACACTCAAAGTAATTCCAATCAAAATCCCAATAATTAATTACATCAAGCTAATACTAAAATTCACATCTAAATGTCCAAGAATTTCCAACAAAATAGCTTTTTAAAAAGCCATTTCCTTACCAAATGTGCTAATAAAGTTACAGAAAATACAACTGTGTAACTCTCAGTTTAGTTCAGCTCAGTCACTCAGTCGTGTCCGACTCTTTGCGACCCCATGAATCGCAGCACGCCAGGCCTCCCTGTCCATCACCAACTCCCGGAGTCCACTCAGACTCACATCCATCGAGTCAGTGATGCCATCCAGCCATCTCATCCTCTGTCGTCCCCTTCTCCTCCTGCCCCCAATCCTTCCCAGCATCAGAGTCTTTTCCAATGAGTCAACTCTTCTCATGAGGTAGCCAAAGTACTGGAGTTTCAGATTTAGCATCATTCCTACCAAAGAAATCCCAGGGCTGATCTCCTTCAGAATGGACTGGTTGGATCTCCTTGCAGTCCAAGGGACTTTCAAGAGTCTCCTCCAACACCACAGTTCAAAAGCATCAATTCTTTGGTGCTCAGCCTTCTTCACAGTCCAACTCTCACATCCATACATGACCACAGGAAAAACCATAGCCTTGACTAGACGGACCTTAGTTGGCAAAGTAATGTCTCTGCTTTTGAATATACTATCTAGGTTGGTTATAACTTTTCTTCCAAGGAGTAAGCATCTTTTAATTTCATGGCTGCAATCAACATCTGCAGTGATTTTGGAGCCCCCCAAAATAAAGTCTGACACTGTTTCCACTGTTTCCCCGTCTATTTCCCATGAAGTCATGGGACCAGATGCCATGATCTTCGTTTTCTGAATGTTGAGCTTTAAGCCAACTCTTTCACTCTCCACTTTACAGAAAACACAACTGTGTAACTCTAGGATGGCAATAAACAAATATACAAGGGGATCAAACCAGTCAATCCTAAAGGAAATCAACCTTAAACATTCACTGGAAGGACTGATGCTGAAACTCCAATACTTTGGTCACCTAATGCGAAGAGCCAACTCATTGGAAAAGACCCTAATGCTGGGAAAGGTTAAATACAAAAGGTAAAGGGGGCAACAGAGGATGAGATGGTTGGATGGCATCACTGACTCAATAGACATGAGTTTGAGCAAACTCCGGGAGACAGTGAAGGACAGAGGAGCCTGGCGTGCTGCAGTTCATGGGGTCACAAAGAGTCAGATATGACTTATCAACTGAATGACAGCAACAAGTAAGGAAACTAAATAGAAGATCAGAAGTAGACCCATTTCATATCAGACACAGTTGGCTCTTCATATCAATGGGGATGAAACAGACAACTCAGTAACTGTCACTGGAGAAATCTAATAGCCATCTGTGAAAAAATTAAAATATATCTACCCCACACTACCTAAGCACAAAATTCAGATGTATTATAAAAACAGTAGCCAAAACTCTAGACCACTGCTTTATGACCTTGGCAGAGTAAAGAAACATACAAACCCCAGAAACTATAAATGAAAAGACCAGCTTATTTGCTCATATAGAAATTTAAAACTTGACAAAAGATTCTATAAGCATCGTTATAATAATAGAGAGCATAACTGCAAAGAATTAAAATTTATAAAACATAAATATATAAAATGTATAATATATAAAGCATTTCTCTAAGTCAAGAAAAAGACAAACAATAAATATCTAAGTCACAGAAAGAAATAAAACTAATATACTTTGGAATGATATCTTACAACTATTATAAATTAAATACACATTAAGAATACAAGAAAAAGACCCAATCTTGCAACATTTCTGCTTTTTTAAAAAATTTGTGTGGGGATGTGTGTGGGTGTGTATGAATAAGGATAGTCAGATAGATATTCTCAAGTTTGGAAGGGAAAGTTGGCAAAAGCATTATACTCCTGCACCCATTTTTACCTCTAATAATCCATCATGCTGGAATATTTTTAAATCTCTTTTATGATTTATATTAAGATAATTTTCTAAATTTTACTTAGAATAATGAGAAATCTGACGAGAAATAGTCAACTAAAACAAATATTATAACTACCAGAAATGTAAGCACATGGAAATGTCCATAACAAAATGAAAAGCATTGTCCATAACAAAATGAAAAGCATGATATCAAATTACATAATAAAAGCTGTAGTAACAGTGTGAGTGGTATTGTTAACATTTGTTGACCATTTACTAAATAAGCCCTTACTATCTACTAACTTATTTCATTTACACAATCCCCGTATGAAGTAAATACTACTTTTTTACCCATGAAGATACACTGATGCCTCAAAGGTTTGGATGGATTCACTTGTATAAGGTAACTAGGTGGTGTCTGCAAACACCTTAAGTGTTCGGAGTTTGGTTAACGAAGGTTTTCAAGTTGAGATTCTAATACTGTCACCTCACTCACCCCCTACCAACTCAGGGGAATCTAGGATCCTTGTCAAAGCTGAGAAGCAAAGAATAAACCAACAGAGAAGGTCAAAGTTCTGCCTGCCTTCCCAGAGGAAGATCACATCTCTGGCTTGATGACCTGGGAAATAACAGGTGGAAATTCCTCTGCCCACCTTCAGCTCACCTGAGACACAAAAGGCATCTCAAGGCTGAAGTGGACGCTTGAACTCGGCGAGTGATTGGCATGAACACCTACCTGGGTTCTCATCTGCTAAAAACACCATGAGGCCACTGTGATTATATAAGCAGGCTGACCCTAGATGAAGTAGAACAGTGGGAGTTAGAAAAGCTGTAGAAGAGTCTCCCACCCCTCAGGAAGATCCCTCCCTGATCTCCCAACCATAGTCTCCATCCTTAAGGACCCCCAGCACTCACAGCTCTGCCCTCACCTTCCCAACTCACTCCAGAAGGAAGCACAGAATTCTTTTTTTTTTAATTTAAATTTATTTATTTTAATGGGAGGCTAATTACAATATTGTATTGGTTTTGCCATACATCAACATGAATCTGCCATGGGTGTACACATGTTCCCAAACCCCCCTCCCACCTCCCTCCCCGTACCATCCCTCTGGGTCATCCCAGTGCACCAGCCCCAAGCATCCTGTATCCTGCATCGAACCTGGACTGGCGATTCGTTTCTTACATGATAGTATACATGTTTCAATGCCATTGTCCCAAATCATCCCACCCTCTCCCTCTCCCACAGAGTCCAAAAGACTGTTCTATACATCTGTGTCTCTTTTGCTGTCTCGCATACAGGGTTATCGTTACCATCTTTCTAAATTCCATATATATGCATTAGTATACTGTATTGGTGTTTTTCTTTCTGGCTTACTTCACTCTGTATAAT